>CAJQZJ010032893.1:1370019-1403289 GCA_907164525.1 Lophiomys imhausi
CCCTTCCTATCCCGCCCTTCCACCCTCTTCCCCCCAGAAGTTTCCCCTTTCAGTCCAACAGATGGTTCCTTCTCTTATAACAGTTAAGTATTATACAAAACAACAGATATAAATATGCCACATTTATGAGAGTTAAATGGCCCAGTATACCTTCCCCATGTCCAGTTTATACATATTTGGCCCCTGACTTTAACATTCTACTATCTAACCATCTCCATGTGTTTAAAGGTCTATATCTGACTCAACATTCATACTACCTTGCAACACACTTTTAAGAGTATCTTCTTGGCCGGGCGTGGTGGCGCACGCCTTTAATCCCAGCACTTGGGAGGCAGAGGCAGGCGGATCTCTGTGAGTTCGAGGCCAGCCTGGTCTACAAAGCAAGTCCAGGACAGCCAGGGCTGTTACACAGAGAAACCCTGTCTCGAAAAAAAAACCAAAAAAAAAAAAAAAAAAAAAGAGTATCTTCTTAGATCTATAACACCCTCTTGATTCCTAAACAACTCAAAATTTAGCTATGAGACTCTAGCTGTCTAGTCTTCAACCACCTCAGAGACCTGAGAGGGATAAATATATTTGCTTATATAGGAAGTGCAGGGCCTGCAGCTTCCAAAACTAAGAAAGGACATACCAATGACCGCCTGGACAGTTCCCATTTTCTCTCCATACATTCCTGCATCAGTCTTCAGCCTTTGGGTCCTGTTTCTATGACAGACATTTGTTGTAGAGCAGGGATTCTGATGGGAAGAATGCTAAAAGTAAAGACTATGTTTAAAACCACCGCAGTGATAACGTTCTTTTGAACATAGTCTGTATGCAAATGTGAAATTAAGCCTCAAGAAAATGATTAACATACAGAGAACCAGGAAATCAGTTTAAAGGCATTCTTATAAAATCTGCATCTGTAAATATCAAATCTGCATTTTCCAAGACTTTCCTACATCTAAAACTGTAATTCCAACAAGTTGTTTTAGTCCCCTTTCTCATTTCTGTTCCCTTCCCTTTGCTCCTCCTAGACGGTAACAGCGATTCTATGAGAGGTGAGAAGGCAGCCAGCCCAAAGGCAGTGATGCTGAGGGAGAAGCTGTGGGTGGGCCCTGAGGACATGACATGGTTGGATGACTCTTTGCAGTGGAAGGTATCATGCTAGCAAATATCCTGAGAGTAACCTATGCCAGACTTTTCACTCTTACAGAAAGTCTTCATAAATATAGAAGGGGGGATTTTGATAAAAAGCGTTATTCAGTGAAAATTTTCATATATACATTTATTCATCACCATGGTGCCCAACACAACACAGACACTTATGATGTTTAATTTGATGTTTCAATTTGAATGGACACAGGGTACAAAGGTATTTGTTTAAATATTGTTTTGAATTTCTCTAAGGATGAGCCAAACATCCAAATCAGAAAACTTAGAAAAGCTGGTTTCTCTCCTTGATGTTGGTAGTACTCAAGCAATATTTAGAGACCTTCACAGAGCAAAACAGGCTGAGAAGGAAGAATCCACTTTTTGTCTACATTTAAGTTTGGACATTGATCTTCTCTTGTCCTTAGACTAAGACATGGATTAAGCCTACATCACTGGTTCTTCTGGATGCAGGTTCACCATCTTCTTTCTTGACTTTCTGGATTTCTAGATCTGGAATGGAACTGTACCATTGGCACTTTTGGGTCTCTCCTGGCTTCTTGCAGATCACAGGGCTTCTAAACTCTATAAGTCTATGAACTGTTTTAAAATCATAAACACCTTTCTATTTATCTGTTTCAACATCTATATATTTATCTAAACCTATCTATATAGATGTAGTTAAACCTCTGAAGATAATATACCTGGGTCAGTAGATAGAGTGCTTCTATCTTTCTGGAAGAGCTGAAGCTAGTAAAAGAGGAAACTCTTAAGAGAATGTTCACCAATAAACAGAGTTAGGAACATTCACAATAATAGCATATTCAGAAGAGATTTCATAGAAGATGCTAAAGCAGCTTGTAATTAGAGATTAAGTCTTGAAAATATTAACATAATCTTGTAACATTTCCCTTCCAAATACTTATCAGTTGCCAAGGAAAAAAAATTACAGTCAAAGTTGACCTCAGTCATAGTAGGATGTGTAGATATTATGCATAGTGATGCCAAGCACTGAGGAAAACAATGCCATCACTTCTGCAGCATTTCTGTCAAGAAGGTATGAACTAAGAAGAGCCCCCTAGGAAGCAGTAGATGGACCCATGTTGTGAAATATGCATCGTATTTGCCCATCTCACTATTCGAAAACATCATGATCTCATAGAAGCCACAGTACAATTAAAGAATTGTTTTGCGATGAGAATAAATGTCTTTGAAAGACTTGTCTACAAAAAGTAATTCATGATTCCCATCAGAAGTCGGAACACAATGCAAAAGAGACACAGTTGATACAAATGATATCTGATGTGGTCTACAGATTGGACCGTGTGTTACTGCTCTCTGATGGGTACATTTGGCTATGAAGAAATGTGTTATTATATATAAAACTAGACAAAAATCAAATAAATGTAGCTTAATGCTAACAGTTGAAGAACTTGGGTGAGAAATACCTTTTTGTACTCTTATTAAATTTGTCTATCAGAATTATTTCAGGATAAGTATGTCAAAAGATATTACTATGAGTACATGCATCCTACCATAGTTTCTAGGTACACTAAAACACAAATCTACATCATTATTTATTTTCATATATCTCTCCTTATTCCACCAAGAAACTAGCCATGTTTTCATCCAAAGTTTTCAGAGTCTACCTTTATGTAAAGTAGAAAAACAAATGCAACCTGATTCTTAGTAAATTATTTATAGGTTTATGCAAATCTGTCTATTGCCTCCTTCTTAACTTGTATAGTACCTGAATCTGAGAAGAAAGATGTAATATAATTGCATCTAAGTTATTATTCTCAATACACAAGTTGAATTCCTTACACTCATCTAGTTGAAAGATTCCAAATATTAGGGGGTCGAATATGGCCAAGGATACCTCTAAATACAATAAAATCATTGTTGTTGATTAGGAAAGTTTGCCACTGAGAGAACCAACTTTCAAAAATCAAGAATGTAACTAATGCATAAAAATATCACATTTTCCCAGAATCCCCTCAGTTTTACACTGGTGACGTCCAGTGGCATTTGCCATGACCACAAAAATTTTCTTACTTCCAGAAATGCACATTCACTCTAACCTTGTGAAACTGCAATTCTCCAACCCAAATCAGAACCCTGTTTTGGTAACAACACAAACATTCATATTTAGAATGTTTTACAGACTCAACCGGGAAAGTTCCAGGAAAAGAAACAGCTTTACTCCATGGGAGATTCCCCATGGAACACATGTTGTGATTTAGTCAACCCCAGTCAAGATGATAGGTGGTACCAAGTGGGGTCCTTCACCCAGTTGTCCACAGATGTCTTTTACAAAGTTAAAGATTAGAAGCTACACAAAATGCAATTATATTCTGTCACTGGATCATATTATACCTAAGGCTGCCCCAAATATTTTTAATTCCTAATCCTTAAAAAAGTAAGAAAGTAAAAGAAGAGAAGAGACACTGGCAGAAAATCTAAGGCATTCTTTCTCTAAATGGTGCACATTTTCTGCATATTTTCTTTAACATTTTTACAATTGGGAAAACACCCCAGCAGGCTAATAACTATGTATGTACAGTCTAAGCTCTTCTAAGATTTTCTTAGGACTGAATTAACCTAACACTTCATAGAACATGGGGCTGAAGGATGACTTTGATGACAAATCAGAAGCAATGACAAGAAAAAAAAACCCTATGTATCCATTCCTTTTTTTTTTCTAAAACAAAGGAGCAAACAACACTGTTAGGTGACACTAATAGTGTTAAATGCGCTAAGGTTTTCTATTCTCTTTATGGCATATTATACAGGACAGAACAAATGTTTTTTAAAAGAGTCAGAAGAATAACAATTTTATACAGAGGTTGACATATTAGTTGATAATGATGGAATCCCATGATGCTTCACGTGGCCTTAAATCCACAGACAGTCTATTAACTCTGCTAGACACTATTCACTAAGGGACTAATTTTGCTGACTGTGTAGGTCACTGAGAATAGCTTATCTAATTTCCATCTCAGGTGTATCATCTCTTTTAAATAGTTGGAACATCAGGTGGTAAGACATTTGTGTGTCTGCCTGGTTCAGCCTGGAGAATGCATAAACATGGTGCTAACCTACTTGCTTTTGTGCACAAGGCAATTTGAGTGATTAAAGCAAAGCGTATTGGATAAAATATAAATGAAATACTAGGGGGCAAAAAGTAAAAAATAAAAGTGGATGCTTACTCATGTTTTAAACATGAGAGATTTTATTTTTAAGTTAAAATTTTAGTTATTTATTTTTCATACAACTTATTTGATCATACTCTCCTTCTCTCAACTCCTCTCAGATTCTCACCATTCTTTAAGGCATCTTCAACAGTGCAATACTTAAAGGAGCTTTGATTGGACAATCCTACCCTGAAATGGTCCTGATGTTGGTAGTGCAATGTTTTCCTGCTGAATGAAATCTAGATAATTAGGATGGATGATTGATAATGTGACCACAGTTGTTTAGATAAACAGCAAACTATAACATTGCGCAGGTGAGCCGAAACACATTTTGACCAGTGCTTGGCTTTCCAGAGGACTAGGCATTTGTGGGAGTGTGATGTTTGCTTAAAGAGGCTCATTTGTTTCTATGGCCAGAGGAAAGATCATCCAAGTTTAGTTTGGGAATCCCATTCAGCTGGCCTAACCTAGCTTCACATTCCTACAACAACACCAGCTACTATTGATGGGGCATATTAATAGATATAAAGTTTACACATTTATAAAAATTCTTCAGAGGAATGGAAGTCAACATGAATTTTTTCCTTGTAAATCACAGAGCAAATTTCTAAGGGCAAACAATCAAGTGTTGCCCTCACTGAAGTTCTCTTTCCCTGTAACACCAGAATCATTAAAAGCATTGTTTTCAGATCCTTATTACACAGGGGTCTTGGCTGTGCAGAGTTAGAGGGCTGGCTCCTGTCCTTAAGGGGATTCAAATCTAAAAACATAATAAAAATAAAAGACAGAATCTAAATTGAGAATACCAGCAATGTTAATAAACGGAAGGCCGTACATAATCTCTCTGAAACTGTTTCCATGCAGACCTCTTAAAGGATATGCAGGATTTAAATAGATGACATTGAATTTTGGCATGATGAAGGAGGGAGGAGTAAGAAAGATAAGTTGACGATTATCTCTGAGGCAGAGTGAAGAGAAACATACTAATGAAGAAGGAGAAAGTTCATCTTGCCAATGCTGATTAGAGCTGTTTGATCAGAGCAGGGTTTTCTTATAGGCGAGCAACAAAAAGAAACCAACCAGAAGGGTTACAGCGGACAGTGAATTACAGTTGAAGAGTCTGAACTTTATCCGTCACTCATGAATGTCACCAGAGGAGACTGCAACAACAAAAGAGGAAAACCATAGGCCGTGGAGCTTTTAGTAAGGCTTCTGTTAGAGTGATGACCTTGGGTGACCTTTTATAAGTGACATAAATAGCACTTTCTCTCCCAATAGTTGCAGGATCCTGCTCTGTTTGTCACAACTGGATATTGATTGCGTGATGGCCACTTGTGGCAAGGCCTCTTGGGCATGCCTTCTGAGCCTTCGAGTTGGTAATCTCTGAGCAGACATTCCGGACACTTTGAGGAAAACCAAAGCAGTCATAAATAGCATCGATTCAATTTGCATAGTGCCTTTCCTTCCAAATACTTCAATTACTAATGAGAGCCTGGCTCTTCCCAATGAGACCATGCCAAAACTCACTGAGCAAACTGCTTAAGAGGGATAAAATCCTTGGACAAATGCATCTGTAAACTTTCTCCTTCCCTCATTACAGTTTGTGCAGAGTACTGCCCCAGATCCTGGCCTGAAGGAGAATATCTCCAAGTCAGGAGGAGTAGCTGAAACGTGGCCTGTGGTAAGTACTGCCCACAGTGTCCCAAGTGTCTGCAGGACAACCGGGATCAGAATATGTGTTATTAACTCTCAGCTGACATCTCTGGTTCAAAGAAATAAAGAATCTTTTTAAGAAACTGTTGCTGTAAATTGAGAATTTGTACCCGTATATGCTTAATGGGATAGAAGGTGAAATTTACTCTTTGCTATTTTAGTATCTGAAATACGTCATGTCTACCATATTTGCCATGTTAGGAAACAGAAAATATTTTTTTCTTTGTCTGAGACTATGTATTATTTGGCCTTCATGTCTATTTCCATAATCAACCGGAATCTATAACCTCCATTGCATTGTGCTTCTGTGAATTCACTTGTTTTAGATTGTAAATATAGGTGAGAGCATTCAGCATTTGTCTCTCTGTCTCTATGTTATCTTAGCACAATGCTCTCCATATTGTCAGAGAAGAATTTTCTTTTCTCAATAAATAGCATTCCATTGTTATATATGCACACCGTTTTACTTATTCATTCACCGACTATAGACAATGTTCCTCCATAAACTAGCTATGTGAATAGTGCTACAATGAACTAGTTGGTATAGAGTAAACATCTCACTGACATACTGATTTCATATCTTCCAGTTGAAAGCCAGGAATGGACTTAGCAAGCCCACTTGGAAATTCTACATTTAGTTTTTTAAAGGACATATATGGAGTTTTACATAATGGCTGTATTCATTTAAATGACTATCAATCATGCACAGAGGGATTTTCCCTACACATTCTTGCCAAAACTTGTATTATTTTCTTACAAATGGCCATTCTGAAAGATGCACGGTAACAACTCACTGTGGTTTTAATTTGTGTTTCATGATGATAGGAGGTGTTGAGCATTTTTAATATATCTGTTGGCCATTTGTATGTTGTTTTTCAGCAAAATGTTTATTATCAGATTACTTCTTTATTTTTTAACTGAATAAGTTTCTTGCTATTGTTTGGAATTTCATATGTTGGACATAAAAACCCTATATATAAGAGGATTACAAGTGTTTTATTCCATTCACAAGTTGTATCTTCTCATTGTATCGTTTTCTTTGCTGGATGGAGACTTAAGTATGATATAATCCCATTTTTACTTTGTTGCCTGTACTTTGGGGTGACATCCAAAGTTCCTGACTGCTATGCCTGCTGGCAGCAGTGCAAGCACACTTTCACTTTATAAATTTAATTGAGGACTCCGTATGGCTCTTTGCTCTTCATTCCCAGAGAAATCAGTGTTTTACGCAGATCAGTACCTGAAATGTGAAGTTGCAATAGATGTGAGGACAATTTCTAAGATAAGGGCATTCAAGTAAAATACTCATAACATCATTTCCTTGTAGAAAAGTATGATAGTTCAACGTATAACTCTTTGCTGAGTAAGAGTTCAAAATAAAAAAAATGCACTTACTGATTATAATAGTATGTGACTATAGACTATGCTGTAACTTTCCTGGAGAGGAGATTACTTCCAAGGTGAAATTTCAGGTCATATGTCATGGTAGTCCATATCATGTATAGTCTGGAAGATACATGGCTAATGTGGAAGTTTGGACAAATAGCACCTCCCCCTAAGGTTCAGGTTTTGAAGATTGGTTCTAAGCCCTGGAGAGCATAAGACTGAGTCACGAGGATTCTAACTTCATCTCTGCTACCTGTTTTCAATGACTTCTGGCCTCCAGTACTATAAGATAATAACTTTTTACCATCATAAACCATCCTCTTCTGGTACTTTATCATAACTCCAGTAGGAAATACATACATCAGCACAATAAAGCAATGCCTTAGGTTGTGCCCTGTGGGAGAGGCAGTCCACAGAGGGCAGAAATGTAAAAGTACTTTTCAGAGGAGGCAGCTTTATTAAGAGCAGACTATGGGGAAGTTCATGCCTAAGGACACTGTTAGATGAGGATAACAAGAGTCAACATCTAAAGAGAAAGAATTCTATGAAAGCAATAAGCTGAGCCTTAGGACACATAACTTATCAGAAACTGAAAAAAAGAGAATGAACATAAAAAGCCACTTCCAAAGCTACTCCAGTCATGCATTGTGTGAGTCTGTTCATACAAAATGTCCACAATAGGTAAATCTATGAAGACAGAACAGAGTAGTAATTTCTTAGGGCTGGAATGGGTTCAGAAGAAAAGAAGGGAGTTGCTACCTCATAGTGGGAATGAGGTTTTTTTCAGAGGTGATGTAAAATTTTAAGACTAGATTGTGGTAGATGGCTTCACAACTCTGAATACAGTGTCAATGAACTGGTGACGTTACATTGGTAAGTTGTTTCATGTATGAACTATGTTCTGACAAAGTTTTGTTTTTTAAAAATGAAGCAATAGAATGCAAATTGACCCATACTTATCACCTTGCACAAAATTTATGTCCAAGTGGATCAAAGACCTTAACATAAAGCCCGACACATTAAGTCTAATAGAAGAGAATGTGTGGAAAAGCTTCGAACTCATCAGCACAGGTGACAACTTCCTGAACAGAACACCAATAGCTCAGGCTCTAAAATAAACAATCAATAAATGGGACCTCATGAAACTGAAAAACTTCTGTAAGACAAAGGACACTCTCATTTGAACAAAATGGGAACTTAGAGACTGGGAAAAGATCTTTACCAACCCCACATCTGACAGAGGGCTAATATCCATGACTTACAAAGAACTCAAGAAATTAAATGCCAAGAAACCAAATAATCCAATCAAAAAATGGGAAACAGAGCTAAACGAAGAATTCACAAAGGAGGCTCTCTCCTGCACATGCTCTGTGTTCCTAAGTTACTCCACCTGCGGTTGACCTCAGATTCTGTCTTTTTGTTAGCTTGTCAACTCTCAGGGAAGTTTTGTTTTTTAAATAACAAAATCTACTGAGAAATTTTGTTTAGAGCCGCTGTTAGACAGTAAAACTGATGCATGACAAGGTCTTTTTGTTCTAGACAACAAGAACTTTGAATAGTATATTAAACATGGCAATAAGCCCCAAACACAAGTGTGTACAGAGTTATACAAAAGTGGAGAGGGAAGACCATGAATATAGGGGCAGTGAGGTGGTAAGAGCAGGTAAGACTTCACAGCAGAGAATATTTGAGATGTTGCCTGGGGCTTATAGGATTGTGCTATGGAGAAGGATTCTGAGTAGGGGTTAGACTTTGAACCAAGGTCCCAGAGACAGGAATGGAAGTGTGGGGCGTCTGTCATGATTGAGGATATTAGGAAGATTGGAAAAGGACTATCAGAGCTAAAATGACTAAAGTAGAAATAAGCATAACTGAGAGGCTTTATATAACTTGTAACATGGACTGCTTTGTAAGGAGAGTGAAATCAGCAACTGAAGTGTTTTCCCTCTTTCCCCTAAATACAGTGATGAGTGAGTGTATGCGTGTTCAGTATATCTGCTTTGTTATCAGATAGAGAATGGTCTGAGACAGTGGGTGTAAGTACAGCAAATAGTTACTGGGGAGAATCTGGGTCTTCATATTGAAGGGGTTAGCAAAAAGTCCCCAATGACTATACAGCTGAAGTCAGACTTGGACCGAGAATGAAAATGTG
Source organism: Lophiomys imhausi (assembly GCA_907164525.1). Taxonomy (NCBI): domain Eukaryota; kingdom Metazoa; phylum Chordata; class Mammalia; order Rodentia; family Muridae; genus Lophiomys; species Lophiomys imhausi. The sequence goes on from CAJQZJ010032893.1 coordinate 1,379,596, forward strand.
TTCCAGGGATTTATTGAGCTGTTTGCTTAGTGGTGAATGCCTTCTCTCTCTTTGTCTCTCCTTTGAGACTGTATGTGATCTCTGCATTGCTCTCATGATTTGATATGATGGGATCTCTTACTGAAGAAATCAAAGGAAGTGCAGAGTTTACCTAGACTTCAAGGATTGATTGTAGGTGAAAACAAAAGCCAGCTGTGTGGAAATCACATACTCAGGTTACATTTTTATGTTAAATCATTGGGCAACCAGGACTACAGCTTTTTCTATGTGGTTAGATAATATCACACTGAATTTTTCAGATGAATAATTCTAGACTGAAACACATTACATTCATTGCTAGGATGGCAAAGATTATAAGTTGCACATCAAAATTCATGCTTGTCCTATCCTTCTAGCTAACACTACATCCCCTGGGCTTCCTTGCATCTACCTATCACCACGGGATGGAATTAAAGCTAATTAAATATGGTAAAGGTGATGGACACTACTGCCAGTTCTAGTTTATTAGCATTTCTCTTTCAGTCTCTTCTGCACCCTTATTCTTTAGTGGATGTTGGATGAAGGTGGCCACAGGGCTCTGTTGGTGTTTAGAAGGCTTTGTTGGAAGCTAAATGTAAAAGACAGAAATGTTTTCTTCAGTTTGGGGCTTGGAATAATCATATTTCACCTGTTATTTGTAAAGATTGGTTTTTAATCTCTCTCTCTTTCTGTGTGTGTGTGTGTGTGTGTGTGTGTGTGTGTGTGTGTGTGTATGTTACTACATGTACATGTGTTCTTGTAAAGGCCAGAAGAGAGTGTTGGATCCCTTCAAGCTGAAGTTACAGGCATTTGTGAGCCACCTGATGAGGGTGCAGAGAACCAAACTCAGATTTTCTAGACATGAAGAACAGCAAGTAACTGCTGCGCCATCTTGCTTGTCCTGTTTACCTATTTATAATGGTACGGTAACATAAACAGTAAATAAACTTGTATTGGTAACACTGCACATTCTGGATTGACTTATAATAGCTATCAGATTATCGTAACTAATACAAATGATGGAAAATGAACCTGAAACAACCCAGAAAGGTGGGATCAAAACCTGAACCAAAGAGCAGCAGTGGAAACAGAAAGATTAACTAAGTATTATTTTGATTAAGATGATACATGAATAACCTGTCCCTGGATCTGTGCAATCATCCTTCAGCTGTAGTAAATGGCATGACGTAACTCATTTTAGAGGTCCATTACTGAGGCTGCATAATGGATTCAATGCTTTTTGGCATAGCACATGCTGTCAATTGAACAAGCTTTCTACTTCAATCTTCCACTTATAACTTGAATGTCCTTTCCTGCTTACTCAAACATTTATCACACACTGGCCATAATAAGTTAAAATAAAGCAATTAATTTCACACTGACAAAGATTTCCCCACAAGTTTATTTGTTGAAAACAAGACAGTGTACCCCATAAATTCCTTCTTTAGGGCCTGTCAATTGTCTAAACAAGAAGCACTGACTGCATAGGCTGCCACATTTCTGTAAAGATTGGAGTGATACATTTGGTGTGGTAAAATGTGTCCACTGTATTATGTTGGAATTGGCTATGGATTCTAGCCAAGGAAGATTGAATTCACCCATTTCTTGTCTTGTCTAAATTCTGTGTCAGTTTCAAATCAAATGTCTTTGCTTTATTGAAACTTCTACAACCATTTTTCTGTTATTTGGGTGTCTGTTTGGAAATTCAGATACTTTTTAAAAAATTACATTTATTTATTACTTCAAGTTACATCTCCATCACAGCCCCCTCCCTCCACCCTTCTTGGTCCCACCCTTCCACTCTCTACTCGCTCTCCCACCTATCCTATTCCTCCAGTGTGGCATGCCACAACATCTCAGCCTCCTTCAATTCATCAGTCATATGAGGGCTAAGAGCTTCCCCTTACATTGGGGGCCTACATGGTAGCTACACAAGGGCAAAGGGTCCTGCTAACTGGCAACAGAGTCATGTTCCTGTTCCTTTCAGTTTGTTGTAGGGTAGTTATCCTGTACTATATGGCTAAAATTCCAGTTATAAGTGAATACATGCCATGTGCATCTTTCTGGGTCTGGGCTGGCTCACTCTGGATGAGCTTTTCTAGATCCATCTATTTGGTAGCAAATTGCACAATTTCCTGGTTTCTGATAGCTGAGTAGTATTCCATTGTGTAAATGTACCATAGCTGTCGTTTTTTTTTTTAATCCATTCTTTGGTTGAGAGACATCTGGGTTGTTTTCAGTTTCTAGCTATTACAAATAAGGCTGCTATAAACATAGTTGAGGAGAAGTCCTTGTTGTTTGGTGAGGAATCTTCTGGATATATGCCAAGGAGTGGTATGGCAGGGTCTTGAGGTGGAGCTATTCCAAGTTTTCTAAGACATCACCAGACTGATTTACATTGTGGTTGTGCAAATTTTCATTCTCACCAGCAATGGAGGAGGGTTCCCCTTTCTCCACAACCTGGCAGCATGTGCTGTCGTTTGAGCTTTTGACACAGGTCTCTATTGCAGTGAAGTTTGTAGTGTGATGACTGCACCATTGTGTCTTCTCTGATCAGAAGGAAGATGGAATTTATACCGTACTCCTGTGACTTCCTGAGTTGATTTTTTTTCCAACTTGACATAAGCCAGAGATACGTGGGAAGAGGAAACCTGAACTGAGAAAAGTGTCTCCATTATTGGCCTTCAGGCAAGTCTGTGGGGCATATTCTTAATCAATGTCTGACATGGGAGGACCTAGTTCTCTGTGGCCAGTATCACCCTGAGCAAGTGTTTCTGGGTTGTGAAAGAAAGCAGGCTGAGCAGGACTCTTTTTCAGTTCCTGAGTCTAAGATTCTCTAAGTCCCCTTCATGATGGACTGCGATTGGTTTATTTATAGGCCAAATAAACCTTTCTTCCACAAGGTGCTTTTGATCATAGGGTTTATTACAGTAGTAAAAAGCAAACCATAACACTTGTAGCATTTTGAGATCTGATGGAGGAAATTCTCCTCAAATTACCTGAAAAAAAATAACTACATCTACAGAAAAGACTTGTCTTATCTATATTTCTTCTCTCTACTTCCATGTGGCAGAGAGCTCTTTTTCTAATTAAGAGAGGGAACACTATATATACAACACTGTATAACCTCTCTCTGAATTACTTAATATATATATATATATAAAGTAGAATCTTATAAAATCTGTAAATCTTGTCAGTCAGATGTTAGAACATTTAATAATGTGAATAATTATGTATATATGATTATATATTAATTATTATGATTAATAAAATATATATGATTATAACCTAAATGCATTGATTAGATAAAACTTTTGATAATAGTTTTATTTAAAATGTTTATTCCTGTTACACACACACATGCACACTCACGTACAATAAGATTCTTTTTTAATTAAGTGTATTTCCTTGCTATAATCTTTGAGACTGATGATATGTTATGTTATATTGCAGGATGCTGTTTTTCTGCTTGGTACATAGCTTAGCATAAGGAAGGATGTGTCAAGAATGATCTTTCCCATGCAACAATCTACTGTGGAACATGGCTGCTCTCCAAATTATTTAAGGGAAAACATCTTAATTAACTAATGCCAGAGGAGAGCTGTTTCCATGGTAATTGAGCTATCAGAAGACACAAAGTCAATATTCGTTCTCTTGCTAGTTTATGGAGTACTATTTTTAACTTCTTGGAACTGGCAGTTGAAATCAACAGGAACTTGTTTTTCCAAGTGAGTGTTTACTTTCCAAAACAACAAGAAATAAATCATGGTTCAGTTATCATGCCTTGAATATATGATCATTAATCCTCTATGAAAAAAGAAGAGGAGAGGAGAGGGGCATTTATGACTTACTTGAAGCAAAAGGGTGATGAAGATGAAAGAAAATACAACATGACTCTTCATTGCAATTAATAAACATACCGAATGCCTAGTACATAAGAAATATTAATATACATAGCAAGGGTAATTGAGATCTCAAAGGAATTCAGAGCCTGACATGCCACCAAGTAAAGAGAAGATTTCCATACTTTTTTGTAGAAATCTATTAGGTTTTACACTTAGTGTCTGGGAAACAGTTGAGAATAAGTTTAATCCCATTTGCAGTGGGGCAGTGAGTTGCCAGAGGGATGATCATGTAGGACTGAAAGGATAAGTTAAAGCTGGAAAAGCCAAGCAGACAGAAACCGGTACTAAAGGATCTGCAGAAGTAATTAAACAGAGAAACAGAGAGGTTTGTATGGGAGAGAGTCAAGAAACTGGTTATTATCCAATTGAGTGTGAACACATCCAGAGATGAGACCGGACTCTGTGATGTTGAAGAATTTTGTATTAGCTTTCTTGATAAGAGTAATATAAGAAATGACCATGAGGATTGTAGCTACCTTTTATTTTTGAGATTTTGTGTGTGTGTGTGTGTGTGTGTGTGTGTGTGTGTGTGTGTAGGGAGTTAGTAAATATCTAGGGGTTTCTGATACAGTCTCTTAATTCGGGGCATGAAGATCAACTTGGCTGTGACCAATTAGCTTATCAGCTTGTGGAATAAAAACAGGAAATAGGAAAGACTTAATGGACTAAAAAACAAGGTTGAAGCCAGGAAAAAACAGGAAAGACTTAATGGACTAGAAACAAAGTATTTGGCCTGGCATTGTTTTCAGCTGCTAAGTGGGTGGAGCCCAAATTAAGCTGAAACAGAGTTCCACCTATTTAAGGACAAGTGAATGGAGCCAAGGAGGCTCCCCCGACCCATGCTAGAGAGCTCCGATGCTAGAAAGGACACTAGAGTATCATCTGATGGAGAAAGTGCTGGTGGATTGATGGCCAGATCTCCCTGAGGCAGAAAGAAACTGGTGAGCAAAGAAAGCCTCAGCAAGACAGAAAAGGCCAAGGACTAAACCCTGTGGCTCAGCTTTTGCCTAGAGGGGTTTGACCTGTCCGAACAGTGGCCTAAATGAAACTCTGGCCAGCTTTAAGGTCTGAGGCAGAGTGGTAGAGTTGCTGATGTGAAGAAAATAAGTTGGCCTACACACAGCTGGGGTCTCCCAGAGAGAAGAAAGCCTCCAGCCTTATTTAAGGTGTGGCTGCCATAGCCAATTTACCCTGATGAATCTACATCTGAGATATTCCAGAAGAAAAACGACTGATAAGTACTCTTAAGGGCATACCACAGAGACTGTGTTCCTGATGACTGAGGACCTGCCCCAGAGACTGTATCCTTCTAAAAGGTTAGGAAAATAGTTGTAATAGTTATAGATAGGTTTAGTGGTTAGGTCAAAGGGGTTGTAGTAATTTGTAGGATGAGTAGTTAAGTGTTCATAAGTGAATAGTTATCAATAAATAAATATTTGATAATTTTAAAAGTTCGGTTACGTGTGTGTGTGCGCGCATGAGCATATCTGTGTGTGTGTGTGTGTGTGTGTGTGTGTGTGTGTGTGTGTGTGTGTATGTGTTTACATAAACATGTGGAGACCAGAGGAGAATTTGTGAGAATCAGTTCTCTCCTTCTACTATGTGGGTTCTGGTACTGTAACTCAACTAGTCATGTGTGGCAGCAAGCACCTTTAACCACTGAGCCATCTTGCTGGCCTAACAACAACTATTCTAAAATCTGATTTACAGATTTTATGTGCATCTACTTTAATTAAATATATGATAACTTATGTTTGTCTTGTCTCTCAGAGGATGTTTACTTTGAAGGCATTTTCTATTTTTGTTCATAACAACCAGCTAAAATGGGCCATAAGGTTATCCAAAGACAAAATGCAACTTTGCCACCAGGAAGTTACACACTGTCATGTAACTCCTTCAGGTTTTTTAAAAAAATATAAATCCTAACTATACTGCAATTAAGAATATTGTGACCCTCAGAAGGAAAAAGTATCAATTTAAAGGGATTCCTAGGACCAACTGGCTATCCTCAAAATTGGATTCTTGACTATTCATTAATTCTCCAACCACTACATAGGAAACATAGGCAAGTCCAACCATATAATTAAACTTGGAGCAATACACAGTTATTAAAGCTTCAAAGTTAGCATTAAGGCAAGTCTCCATTGTTAGGTAAACTATGTTTTTCTGAGTTTCCTTTCTGTTTCCTTGAGAAGTAAGGACTGCATTGTGAGTGAGTGCTGACTAAAACCATAGAGAAAGGAAAAGGACCCCGAAGACCTTGTAAGCAATTACACTTAGCTGCCTAAGAAGAGCCTTTCTGTGCAAGGACAACCTCTGTGTTCCTAAAAACAGCCAAGGAACTCACTTGAGTCTGTCCTCTCACCATTTGCTTGCCTCACTCTGTAGAACTTAGGTTAAATCAGAGTCAAGCCAACATTGGCCAGCAAGCCATTTCACTTCTTACAAGATACTTTCACTTTCATCTCCCAAGTTTCCTGGGTACACCGCACACTGTGTATCTTGCCACCGTCCTTCTTTTGTCAGACAAACCAGAAGAGAATAAACATGACTGAATTCAAATAACAGATTTCTTTCTTTCTCTTAGAAGAGGCCTGCTGAAAACACTCACTGCAAATGCAGACTGAAGTTTCTTTATTGATGGTCCTAAGAGGCAAAAGAAATCATTATTTGAAATAAGAGGTACAAAACTTAGATATCAAAGAACAATTGTGTTGGTTAGATTTTTGCTGGCTTTAAACTAGCTAGAGACATCTAGGAGGAGAGAAACTCAGTTGAGAAAATGCTTCCATTAGAATGGTCTGTAGGCAACTGTCTATGGCATTTTCTTGATCCATTATTGATGTAGAAGGGCCCAGATCACCCTGGGCAGTGTCCATCTGGGCAAGTGGTTCCTGGGTTGTATAAGAAAGCAAATGGAGCCATGTAATAAGAATTTTTGTTTCTTAAAAAAACACACACAGAAACATTATAAGAATATGTTTTGGTTTTAATCTCAGATATGGGAATATGGGGCTGCCTTGAAGCAGCTGACTATAATTAGCCTCATGAAGGGTCATGATTTTGTCAGCTGCAGATAGTTTATGTAACTGTGTGATGTTTGGAATTCTGGGAACTTTTCAGAGGATATATAAACGCTACAGCTCTGATAGTTGGGTTGTTGTTGGTTGGTGTTTGGATGCTGTTGGTTGCAATTTTTAAGTAGTTGTGTGGAAAGAAGAAAGAAGAAAGAAGAAAGAAGGAAGAAGAAGAAGAAGAAGAAGAAGAAGAAGAAGAAGAAGAAGAAAATAGCTATCCTGACAGCTGACAGTGAGGATCAAACTGGCCCCAAGGAACTGGACACCCCTAATCAGAAGGAAGTGGTGTAATGGTGGTGTCATTTCTTTTTTCTCTCATATCTAGTGTTGGGGAATTAAAAGGGTTGAAGAAAAGGGGTCGAGAAGGGCAGAAGAAAGAAGAACCCATGGGTCTCAGCAAGATAGCACTGATAAGCTCAGATACATTCTGATCATAAGAAAGACCAACTGGACCACCACAGAGATATGCTTCTGCTGAACAGCAGTTTGAGAGGCCCAAGCCTATCTGGGCTTGCCCAGCAAAGAAAGGGACAATAAAGAACTCTGTACTGGACATATAGACACTGGAAGAACAGAAATGCCAGACATGGGAGACAGAGCACTTCCTGTTGCAGTGGAAGAACTGGCAGATCTGATCTTTTCAGGAAGCTAGCTGGTGGCTTCAAACCCCAAACAGAGGTCCTCCTCAGTTTTATGAGTCCGCAGCTTCCATGCAGGTGTTCTGACACCAAAAAGAAGACTAGCAGAGCCACTACAGTAAAGCTGAGGGCAATTCTCCCTGGGATTTGCAACATAGAAGCATCTGGCTGACCAGTAGCTGGGGGGGGGTGGGGGTCTAGCTAATATGCACTGAGCTTCCTTGAGCCCAAGTGTGCTATGGGAAGGATATATACTACCCTTTGGAACCCCCTGCCCGCTCCTTGCCGAGCCCCTTGGTTGGGCACTGTGCTGAGCACTCAGGGTACAACATTTATATCTCAGTCCAGAGCAGTAAAGCAGTTCTGGACCATTGTGTGCAGCCACATCAACTGGTCTGCACCGGTTCACAGAGCATCAGTCTGAGAGGCACAGGTTGATCCTGAGAGCCCCCTGAGAGTAGCTTGCAAGGACCATAATCACAGTCCTGACACCCTAGCTACAGGAAAACTGTTAGAAGCCCCACCAACCCAGGCAGGCTGCTGTGGAACACAGCACTTCTGCGAGGGAAAAGGCAGCTGAGATTCCCCTGAATCCAAGTGCTATAGACACCTTGTGAACTCCATATTGGAACTCCCTGCCCATGCCCACTTTGGCAGGACACTCAGTTTACAGCCTCAGTCCACAGCATTGAGATCTCCAACCGGAGCAGTAAAGAGGTCCTGGATCATTGTGTGCTGCCCCAGTGAGTGGGCAGCACTGGACCACAGAGCTTCTGACTGAGAGGCACAGGTTGAAATTGGGATCCCTCTGAAAGCAGCCTAGGAGGACCACGACCACAGTCCTGACCATAGTTCTGACACCCTAGCTACAAGGAAGCTGCCAGAAGCCCCGGCTCAGGCAGGCTGGACTGGAATACCGTGATTCTGGCCAGGAAAAGACAGCAGAACTTCCCTGAATCCAAGTACTATGGACAGGGTGTGAACTCCACATCAGAACTCCCTGCTGACATCTGCCTTGCCCCTCAGCTGAACACCAAGGCTACAAAACAGAGAGCTCCAACCCTGGAGCAGTGAAACAACCCCAGACCATTGCTTACTGCCTGGGTGACATGGGCTGTACCAGATCACAGTGCTTCTGGCTGTAAGGTGCACATTGATGCTGAACCTGAGACCCCCTGAGAGCAGCTTTGGAGGTCCATAATCACAGTCCTGACACACAAACTGCAAGAGAACTTCAGCTGTAGCCTACAGTCTGTGACCTGCTGACCCCCACCAACATCACTAAGAAGACCAGCTGGATCTCAGGAACCTGTAAGTGGGTATAGCAAAACTGAGTACCCAGTTGGGATACAATAGGAAGGTGCTGAGCTTGGGGAAACCCACTGAGAACCAGTTCCCAATATTCAAGGCCCCATCCAGCCTGTGGAGAGCTTCAAATCACCAAGATTATATGACCTCTACACAAAAGCTCCCTCCTTAGCACAAAGTCCAGAAAGCATCAGGAATAAACAGCTAAGGACAACCAGATGGCTAAAGGCCAGCAAAAGAACAGAACTGACAAAACTCAGGGAAATATGATTCCAACAAAATTCAATTATGCTAGTACAGCAAGCTCTGACCATCCCACCACAGCTGAAATACACGAAAATGATGACAAATCTACTCTTAGGGAAATGATAGAAGACTTACAAGAAGACAATAAATCCCTCAAATAATTTAAAGAATCCACAATTTTACAAATGAAAGCAATGGAGAATTCCATTAGAGACCTCCAAGCTAACTCAGTCAAACAAGAATGGGAAAGAGACAAGGCTATGAAAGATTTGCAGGCAAAGAAAACCAAATTGGAGCAAGAAACGTATAAAACAGTTCCATACTTGAAATTGTAAATGGGAACAATAAAGAAAACACAAGTAGAGTCAATCCTGGAGGTGGAAAACCAAAGAAAGAGAACAGGAGCTACAGACATGAGTATCACAAATAGGATACAAGAGATGGAAGACAGAATCTCAGGCATGGAAGACTTGATTGAAGAAATCAGTACAATAACCAAAGAAAATGAAAAATCTAAAACACAAGATCCAAGAAATCAAAGATTCAATAAAAAGACAGAACCTAACAATTATAGGCATATATGAAGGAGAAGACTCCTGACTCCAAGGCCCAGGAAACATTTTCAACAAAATCATAGAAGAAAACTTCCCAAACCTAAAGAAAGAGCTGCAAATAAAATTCCAAGAGGCTTACAGAACACCAAACAGATTAGACCAGAAAGGAAATTCCTCTCACCACATAATAATTGAAAGTCCAAATGTATGGAACAAAGAAAGAATATTAAAAGCTGTAAGAGCAAAATATCAAGTATCATATAATGGCAGACCCATTGGAATTACACCTGACTTCTCCTCAGAAACTCTAAAAGCCAGAAGGGCCTGGGCAGACATCCTACAAGCCCTAAGAGAACATAGGTGCCAGCCCAGACTACTATACCCAGCAAAACCTTCTTTCACCATAGATAGAGAAAAAAGATATTCCATGACAAAACCAAATTTAAACAATATCTATCCACAAATCTAGCTCTACAGAAGATCCGAGAAGGAAAATTCCAACCCAGAGTAGATAACTTTCATATATGTTTATATCTCTTTGCAAACATATTTCAGTGACGCACTATCAACCATACTGTTCCTAGTGTGGGAAATCAAAGTAGACGTTTGTTTTACTAGTAGGCCTTAAGAAACAGTTCAGAGAGTGAAGATAGTTCATCTTTGAAGAGTGTACCATCTTGGTTCGAATTCTCAATATACTTGATGAATGTTCGTTCCTACAGTGTGTTCAGCCTTGTTCACTTATGTGATAAATAGAATTCGACACTTCTTCTTGTTAGTACTGGGTGATTCCTAAGAAGAGCTTAGAATGTGTATTTAAATGCAATGGTTCCTAATGGTAGCATTCGCATCTAGTAGTGTGGTGAAAAGTGTGTTCAAGTTACACCCAAGGAAACAAAAACTCCACTGCAACTAAAACAAAAGAAACACAAAACCACCATCTACATAAAAAATAACAGGAAATTACAACCTCTGGTCCTTAGTATCTCTCAACATCAATGGATATACCTCCCCAATAAAAAGACACAGGCTTGCAGAATGGATCTGTCAACGAGACCCATCATTTTGCTGCATACAAGAACCACACCTCACTAACAAAGATAGACTCTACCTCAGAGTAAAGGGTTGGGAAACATTTTCCAAGCAAATGGTCCCAGGAAGCAAGCTGGAGTAGCCATCCTAATATCCAGTAAATTAGACTTTCAACAGAAATTAATTAACAAAAAATAGAGGACACTACACACTAGTCAAAGGAAAAAAATCCATCAAGAGGACATCTCAATACTGAGTATGCCTCAAATACAAGGGCACCCACATTTGTAAAAGAAACTCTTCTTTTTTTTATAATTTATTTTTTATTTCTTCAAGTTACATCTCAATCACAATCCCCTCCCTACTCCCCCCTCCAGTCCCACCCTTCCACCCTCCTCCCCCTCAGCCCCACCATCCTCTTCCCTTCTTTTTTCTTTTTTTTTTTTTAGTTTAAGGTATTTATTTTTCCCCCCAACAGCTCTCCCTTTCAGTCCAAATAATGGTTCTTTTTCTTATAACTATAAATACAATACAAAACAACAGAAATAAATAGGCCACGATTATAAGAGTTATATGGCTTAGCATACATTCCCAATGTCCAGTCCATATGTATTTGGCACCTGACTTTAGCATTCTACTATCTAACCATCTCCATGAGTTTAAAGTTCTATATCTAACTCAGCTTTCATACTAACTTGCCTCATAATTTTAAAAATATCTTCTTAGATCCAGAACACCCTCTTGAAATGAAATGTCAAGTTTTGACCTCTCGCTACCAACCGACATAAACTGTTTAGGATAATTAAGAAACGGAAACTAATAGTCATGAAAACGTGTCATTTTGTTAGTTACTATGACAGTCTATCACAGTTATTTTCTAAGCTACTCAGAAATCAAGTTGCTAAGAGACAAGCAATATTTGCTTATCTAAATATAAGAGATACATAGGGAATCTTCAAAAACCTCAAGAGATCTGCAGAATATGGCATTCAAAGATGTTTTCTTAACTTAAGATTTTTTGATATCGAGACATGTCAGCTCCTGACAGCACCCCCTATATTACTCCAAGTAGAAGATGAGCATCGAAGAATCTCCAGTGGGAGATGATTAAATTGGTGGTAAGCCATTCTCTTGGCAAGAAAAATCACTTGCTTCAACTGTAGACAGACTTCTGTCCAAAAAGGACAAAACTTGGAAGCAGGTAAGTCGACAGCCTAGCTCTGCCAAGACAGGGTAGGTAAGTCCTTCATACTTCCTGCTCTACAATCAATGTCTGTCAGAGAAATGGAGCCAAATGGCTGAAGATTGATGCTGTAATATATGGAGAGAAAATGGGAACTGTCCAGGCAGCCACTGGTATGTCATTTTTTAGTTTTGGAAGCTGCAGGCCCTGCACTTCCTATATAATCAGATATATTTATCCCTCTCAGGTCTCTGAGGTGGTTGAAGAATAGATAGTCAAAGAAACTCTTCTAAAGCTTAAGCAACACATCGATCCCCACACATTAATAGTGGGAGACTTCAACACCATACTCACACCAGTGGACAGGTCATCAAGACAGAAACCAAACAGAGAAATAATGAGACTAACAGAGGTCATGAACCAAATGGACCTAACAGATAACTGCACAACGTTTCACCCAAACACAAAAGAAAATACCTTCTTTTCAGCACCACATGGAACCTTCTCCAAAATTGACCATATAGTCATACACAAAGCAAGCCTCAACAGATACAAGAAAATTGCAACAACCCCTTGTATCTTATTGGACCACTGTGGATTAAAGCTGGATTTCTTTTTTTTTTAAGTACTTTATTTTTTTTTTCAAGTTACATCTCAGTCGCAAACCCTTCCCTATTCCCCCTTCCTGTCCCCCCCTTCCATCCTCTTCCCCCCTCATCAGCTTCTCTTTTCATTCCAACAAATGGTTCTTTCTCTTATGACAGTAAATTCTATACAAAACAGCAGAATTAAATATGCCACATTTATGAGAGTTAAATGGCCCAGTATACCTTCCCAATGTCCAGTTCATACATATTTGGCCCCTGACTTTAACCTTCTACCTTCTAACCATCTCCATGAGTTTAAAGTTCTATAACTGACTTAGTTTTCATACTAACTTGCATCACTATTATAACCATCTTCTTAGATCTAGAACGCCCTCTTGATTCCTAAACAACTCAAAATTTAGCTATGAGACTCAAGTTGTCTATTCTTCAACCACCTCAGAGTGTCCCATACCCAGAGGGTGGGGAGGGTGTTTCTCCACCCCCCCCTTTTTTTGGTTATTTGAAGGACAACTGAAAACACTGTTATTTAGGGGAAGAGATTACAAGTTGTTAAATGGTCCTGTTTAATGGGTTTTGGAGGTTAGACCCAGGGTATTACTTCTTTCCCTTTTCTGTATCCTTCTTTATCTCCTATGTAGGAATGCACGGACTTGAGAAAAATCGAGACACAGCACAGGAAGGATCAAGAAGAAAGGACACATTATTGAATATGCCCTTATACCCTTGTATATTAATACAAAATTAATAGTATATTTGGCTAAAGTGGTATTGACCATTGTTTATTGTGCAAAAATAAGATTGTATTGGTCTATGTCAGTATTGATATTTGTATATTGATACAAAATTAAGATTATAGTTGGCCACAATGGTATTGACCCTTGTTTATGGACGCAATATTAAGATTGTATTGGGCCGCATAGGCATTGATCTTTGTATATTGATACAAAATTAAGAGTATATTTAGCCACATTTGAATAGATCTTTGTATATTGATACAAAATTTTAAGGTAACGCTTCCTAATGGTATCGTACCTAGAGATACTTAAAAATGAAATGTGAAGCTCTGGCCTCTTGATACCAACCGTCTTAAACTGTTTAGGATAGTTAAGAAAAACAAACTCCTAGTCATGCATGCATGCCACCTTGTTAGCTACTAAGACAGTCTATCACAGATATTCTCTAAGCTACTCAGTAATCAAGTTGTTAAGAGACAAGCAACATTTGCTTATCTAAATACAAGAGATAGATAGGGCATCTTCAAAAACCCCAAGGGATCTGCAGAATATGGCATTCAAAGATGTGGTCTTAAATTAAGATTTTTTTTTTTTTAAAGCTGGATTTCAACAATGACAGAAATAACAAAAAGCCTATACATTCATGGTAACTGAAAAACTCTCTACTCAATGACTACTGAGTCAGGGAAGAAATAAAGAAGGGAATCAAACACTTCCTAAAATCCAACAAAAATGAAGACAAAACATACCCAAACCTATGGTACACAGTAAAAGCAGTGCTACAAGGAAATTTCATAGCACCAAGTGCCTTCCAAAAGAAAATTGTGACAGCTCATATTATCAAATTAACAGCAGAACTGAAAGTGCTAGAAAAAAAGAAGCAAACACTCCTAACAAGAGCAGAAAGCAGGAAATCATTAAACTCAGGGCTGAAATCAACAACCTAGAAAAAAAAGAATGATAAAAAGAATGAATGAAACCAAGGGTTGGTTCTTTGAAAAATCAACAAAATAGACAAACCCTTAGCCAAACTAACTAAAAGGCAGAGGGAAAATACCCAAATCAACAAAATCATAAATGAAAAGGGAGAAATAACAACAGACATGGAAGAAATCCAAAGAATCTATAGGTCTTACTTCAAAAAACTACACTCCACAAAATTTAAAAACCTAAGCTAAATTGGCAATTTTCTTGATAGAAATGTAACCTAGAAATGTTACATTAAGATCAGGTTAACAAATTAAACAGTCCTATAAACCCTAAGAAAATAAAAATAGTCATTAAAAGTCTCCCAAGCAAAAAAAAAAAAACCCAAGGCCAGATGGTTTCAGCACAGAATTCTACCAGACCTTCAAAGAAGCGCTAGTACCAATACTCTTCAAACTCTTCCACAAAATAGAAACAGAAGGAAAACTGCCAAACTCATTCTACAAGGCCACACAAAGCCCTGAAACTTAAACCACACAAAAAAACCCAACAAAGAAAGAGAATTTCATTTGATACATTGGTTGTAGTATAGTTATCCTGTACTATATGGCTAAAATCCAATTATAAGTGAATAGATGCCATGTGCATCCTTCTGAGTCTGGGTTAGAAAATCAGAATGAGGTTCTCTAGTTCCATCCATTTGGCTGCAAATTGCATGATTTCCTTGTTTCTGATGGCTGAGTAGTATTCCATTGTGTAGGTGTACCACAGTTTTTTTTTATCCATTCCTAAGTTGAGGGACATCTGGGTTGTTTCTAGTTATTACAAATAAAGCTGCTATGAACATAGATGAGGAAACAACCTTGTGGTTTGGTGAGGAATCATTTGGATGTATACCCAGAAGTGGTATGGCTGGGTCTTTAGGTAGACCTATTCCAAGTTTTCTAAGATATCGCCAGACTGATTTCCACAGTGGTTGTACCAGCTTGCACTCCCACCAGCAATGGAGGAGTGTTCCCCTTTCTCCACAATCTCACCAGCATGTGCTGTCATTTGAGTTTTTTATCTTAGCCACTCCGACAGGTGTGAGATGGAATCTCAGAGTCATCTTGAGTTGCAGTTCTCTGATGATTAAGGATGCTGAGCATTTCTTCAAGTGTCTCTCAGACAATAGGGATTCCTTCTTTGTGAATTCTCTATTTAGCTCTGTTCCCCATTTTTTGATTGGATTATTTGGTTTCTTGGCATTTAGTTTCTTGAGTTCTTTGTAGATTTTGGACATTAGCCCTCTGTCTATGTGGATGTGGAGTTGGTGAAGATTTTTTTCCCAATCTGTAGGCTGCCGTTTTGTTTTAATGACAGTGTCTTTTGCCTTACTGAAGCTTTTCAGTTTCATGAGGTCCCATTTATTGATTGTTGGTCTTAGGTCCTGAGCTGTTGGTGTTCTGTTCAGGAAGTTGTCACCTGTACCAATGAGTTCAAGGGTTTTCCCCACTTTTTTTCTTATAGTAGATTTAGTGTGACCGGTCTTATGTTAAGGTCTTTGATCCACTTGGACTTAAGTTTTGTACAAGGTGATAAGTATGGGTCTAATTTCATTCTTTTACAAGTGGACATCCAGTTGGACCAGCACCATTTGTTGAAGATGCTGTCCTTTTTCCATTTTGAGGTTTTGGCTTCTTTGTCAAAAATTAGGTGGCCATAGGTGTGTGGGTCTATTTCTGGGTCTTCAATTCAATTCCATTGATCTACTGGTCTGTTTCTATACCAATACCATGCTGTTTTTACTACTATTGCTCTGTAGTACAGCTTGAAATCAGGGATAGAGATACCTCCAGATTTTTTTTTTATTGTACAGGATTGATTTAGATAGTCTGGGTTTTTTGTTGTTCCATATGAAATTTAGAATAGCTCTTTCCAGGTCTATAAAGAATTGTGTTGGTATTTTGATAGGAATTGCATTGAATCTGTATATTGCTTTTGGTAGGATGGCCATTTTTATTATGTTGATCCTACCCATCCATGAGCATGGGAGATCTTTCCATCTTCTAAAGGCCTCTTCCATTTCTTTCTTCAAGGGCTTGAAGTTCTTGTTGTACAGGTTCTTTACTTGCTTGGTTAGAGTTACCCCCAGGTATTTTATATTGTTTGTGGCTATTGTGAAGGGGGTTGTTTCCCTTATTTCTTTCTCAGCCTATTTGTTTGTTGTATAAAGAAGGGCTTCTGATTTTTTTGAATTAATTTTGTATCCAGCCACCTTGCTAAAGGTGTTTATCAGGTGTAAGATTTCTCTAGTGGATTTTTTGGGGTCGCTTATGTATACTATCATATCGTCTGCAAATAGGAATAATTTGACTTCTTCGTTTCCAATTTGTATCCCCTTGATCTCTTTTAGTTGTCTTATTGCTCTAGCAAGAACTTCACATACTATATTGAAACAGAATTCAAGAACACATCAAAAGTATCATACACCATGATCAAGTAGGCTTCTTCCCAGGAATGCGAACATACGAAAGTCTATCAATGTAATTTACCATATAAAAAAGATGAAAGAAAAAAACCACATGATAGTGTAGCTAGATGCAGAAAAAGCATTTGACAAAATTCAACACCCCTTCATGCTAAAAGTTCTGGAGAGAATGGGCATACAAGGACCATACCTAGAAATAATAAAGGCAGTATATAGCAAGCCAGTGGCCAACATCAAATTAAAAGGAGAGAAACTTGAAGCATTTCCTCTAAACTCAGGGACAAGACAAGGATGCCCACTTTCACCATATCGCTGTATTAATCTTGTACAATAAAAATGCATTTGGAGGTATAACCACCATCCCAGATTTCAAGCTATACAACAGAGTAATAGTAATAAAAACAACATGGCACTGGTATACAAACAGACCAGTGGATCAATAGAATTGAATTGAAGACCCAGAAATAAACCCACACACCTATGGTCATTTAATTTTTGATAAAGAAGCCCAAACCATACAATGGAAAAAGGACAGCATCTTCAACAAATGGTGTTGGTCCAACTGGATGTTGACATGTAAAAGAATGAAATTAGACCCATCCTATCACCTTTTACAAAAGTTAAGGTATACAACTTGAACTTGTATACCTTAACATAAGGCTCGATACACTAAATCTATTAGAAGAGAAAGTGGGGGAAACCCTTGAACTCATTGGCACAGGTGACAACTTCCTGAACAGAACACCAACAGCTCAGGATTTAAGACCAATCAATAAATGGGACCTCATGAAACTGAAAAGCTTCTGTAATGCAAAAGACACTGTCATTCAAACAAAATGTCAACCTAAGTATTGGACAAAGATCTTTACCAACCCCACATCTGACAGAGGGCTAATATCCAAAATTTATAAAGAACTCAAGAAATTAAATACCAAGAAACCAAATAACCCAATAAAAATGGGGAACAAAGCTAAACCTAGAATTAAAAAAGGAGGAATCTCTAATGACAGAGAGACACTTGAAGAAATGCTGAACTCCTTAATCATCAGAGAAATGCAACTCACGAGGACTCTGAGATTCCATCTCACACCTGTCAGAATGGCTAAGATCAAAAATTCAAATGACAACACATGATGGCGAAGTTGTGGACAAATGTGAACACTCCTCCATTGCTAGTGGGAGTGCAAACTTGTACAACCTTTGTGGAAATCAGTCTGGCGATATCTTAGAAAACTTGGAATAGCTCTACCTCAAGACCCAGCCATACAACTCCTGGGTATACATCCAAATGATTCCTCACCAAACCACAAGGACATCTTCTCAACTATGTTCATAGCAGCTTTATTAGTAATAGCTAGAAACTGGAAACAACCCTAATGTCCCTCAACCAACAAATGGAGAAAAAGCTCTGGTACATTTACACAATGGAATACTACTCAGTCATCAAAAACAAGGAAATCATGCGATTTTCTACCAAATGGATGAAACTAGAAAAGCTCATCCTGAGTGAGCTAACCCAGACCTAGAAAGATGCACATGGCATATATTCACTTATAACTGGATTTTAGCCATATAGTACAGGATAACTGTCCTATAACCAACAGACTGAAAGGAACAGGAATGTAAACTTTGTTACCTGTTAGTGGGACACTCTGTCCTAGTGGAGCTGTCAAGTAGACCCCCAGTGCAAGAGGAAGCTCTTTGCCCACATATGGCTGCTGAACTGAAGGGGGCCTACATGTAGAGCCTCCCACACCGGAGGAGTAGAATAGGTGGGAGAAGGGGGAGAAAGTGGGAGAGCGGAAGGTTGGACCTGGGAGGGGTGGAGGGAGGGGACTGTGACCGAGATGTGAATTATAGTAATAAGTAAACATTAAAAAAAAAGACAACATAGAAGGACTCAAATATTTGCAAGTGCCAGCTACAGAGAAAGTCATGGAGATCAAGCTAATAAGAAGTATTCCATTCCTTCATGGCCCATGCTCCAATTTCTGCCTCCAGGTTCCTGCTTTGATTTTCCTTAATGATGGATTGTAAGCAGTAGATGCAATAAACCCATTCCTCTCCAATGTCTTCTGTATTAGAAATAGTTACTCAACATCAGGTTATAGCCATATAATAAAATTGTCCAGAAGAAAAACTAGAACTAGAAGATAATTATTTCAAATCTTCCAAACATCAAATAAAGTATTTCATAGTTTACCTAGAATATGACAGGAGGAAACATAAGTAATTTTGGTTCAGGAATATGAATACACATGCCAAGGATCTTTTGCTTGGTTAGAATGCCTACACCTACCATAACATTTAACTATAATATTAAATGTCAGGTGTAACTATTATGCAAGATGTAAGGAGGGAGAAAAAAACCACAAGACCAGGACTATTATGGATAATAAATTACTTTCAATTGAATGTCTTCCTTAGTGATTTCACACAGCTCTCCTGCCTCTTCAATCTCACCATGATCAGATCTTGGGTTAAACCTTCCCAATTGTATAGTATACAAAACATTTGCCTCTACATGCACAAAATGTAAACAGGGGGAATAGTGAACTGAAATTCCCAGAAAAGCAAAGCAACACCTGAGATAAGGATTGTACAGAGATTCTGATTGGTTGATGAGAATGTCATGGTTGTGGAGAGTTAGAGTTCTGAAACATATAACCAAATTGTTCTTGGGCTGTTTTTAGTAACCTCACACTGCCTGCTTTTGTGTCCTACACAGCATCGTTATTATTTCAGGTGGAAACTTTTAGAATATTTTAACTTAGCTTCAACCAGTTCCAAAGCTAAGCATATCAACCAATAACACATCTAAAACCTGCAACAAAGATTTCCTGATTGCCAATGTTAGGCTCCTACCAATGTGCTTGAAAAATGCTTTCACATAACTTTCTTTGTTATGTAACTCTAAAAAATTCATGAAACCACTTATACTTTAGAATATGTTATTTAGGGGCAAACTTCATCCATGTTGAGGGGACCATATTTGGCTCACAATAAACAGTTCTTCATTCCCTTTGATGGGAGAGATATATTTTAACTAACAGCTCACATACTGTTTTTGTGATTCCACTTAAAATCTGCTGTTTTAGGAAGATGCAAGTACCCAATACATAATTACTTACCATGCCATCAAGCTGAACTTTCATAGCACAGTCAGTGATGACTCTCTAGCCTCACTTTCACATCCCTTCCTTCACTCTGTAACACTTAAAATCTCGGGCTATAACTGCTCAGGAATTGACAGCAAGAATTTACAGAAGAGATTACACGAAGTTAAAAAGCTTCTGCATAACAAAGAAAGTAATTAACAGAGTGAAGATACAGGCTATCAAAACAAGGAGAAAGTTTTTGACAACAATACATCTAACAGAGGACTAATGCCTAGAAAATATGAAGACACACGATACATATTTGCATATATACATAATACATACATACTTGAATGACATGGAAACAGAAGGGGAACTGCTAGGGAAGAGACAGGGAACCAATAGGGACTAGAAGAACAGAAGAGGGTAATGGGGTAAACACAGTCAAAATATATATTGTTTTTTAATATAGGGAACTTACCACTTGGTACAATGTATGTATGAAAGTGAAAACATAAGATTATATAACCTTAGTTGTGCTGAACAACTTGTAGTTCCCCAATAGACCACACATCAGATCTTTCTATTTTTTTTCTTGTCTAGAAGTCTTATACTGTTGGATATTCATCTTACATGAGGTGAAAGAATGTGGGGAAGAATAGAAAGAGACAGAGGGGACAAGAACTCCACAAAAGACCAACAGAGGCAACACACCTAGGCCCATGGAGGCTCACAGATCCTGAACCACCAATCAAAAGTCATGCATGAACTGGTCCTAGGACCCTTACACATATGTAACTGATGGGCAGCTTGGTCATCATGTGGTCCCCCAGTAAGTGGGATGCAGCTGTCTCTGGAAAGGACCATGATGCATGCTTTTTTGATCACTTCCCCCTAATAGGGTTGTGGTGCCTGACCTCAATGGAAGACGAAGCATTCATACCTGATGTGACTGGATGTGCTGGAGTGGGATGGTAAAGGGGGCTCCCCTTTTCTGAGGAGAAGAGGAGGGGAGATGGGGAAAGGGGGCAGGAGAGTGGGACCCAAAGGAGGGGAAGGAGGGGGCTATAATTGGAATGTAAAATGAATAAATAAAAAATAGGTTAAAAAACCCACAAAACCCCAGGAGATGTACATAATTACTGTGTTAGAGTGAAATATTCCATCTTCTCATAACAGCTTGCTATCTTGATATCTTTAGAGATACAGTAAAGAAAAAATGTTATTCTGTTTGCAGGAAGGCTGAGAACATATAATACCAGGGAAGAATAAACATTCATGAAAGACACACATTTATGGGCAGTTTTCTCCATTGTCATGTAAACACTCGGGGACTCTCTCTTACCACATTGCAGTGATACTGCACCTTAAATAAATCAGTATTATAAACGTTCAATAATTGCATTTAATAACTATAGATTCTAGTACAACAGCTATAGAAATAGTTTTACTCTACTTACAAGGTACTAAGTTTGCTCATTGGCCAGCCACAAGTGCCACACATTTCACAGAACCTCTGAAATAAGATGGGAACACATGAGTAAGTCCTTCCCAATGGATTATGAGCAGAATCAATTTTAACATTTCCAGGACATCACCAAACACCAAAGGGTCCACACTCTTCACTTGCTCACCTCCTGTATGAACAAGTCGCACAGTTCTTGGATTGTGGTATATAATCTACTGGGATTCTCTACAGCTGAGTGTTTCTGCTAGCCATCACCAACATGTGGACAAGCAAAGCAAAGCAAACAAAACAAAACAAAAATGACACTGTTAAGACTTTAAGACTTCAAGATTAATGTATTTTCACATCATAATATAGTGAATCTCAAGCAAGACAGTAGCTCTGTCTTAGGATCACAAGTATCTGAATAACAAATATTTTATTATTTTAAATTAGTCCACACAAATGAAGAGGCTCCCATCAAAACACTGAAATACTAATGGAATAAAAATGAAATCTAGTTAAATTGACTTAAACTCAATAATACTTACTCTAAGCATTGTCCTAGTTTTATTTCTGTTGCTATGGTAAAGCATCATGAAAAAATCAACTTAGGGGAGAAAGGATTTATATGACTTACTGCCCCAGGTCATAAATAGTCCATTATTGCAGGGTAGCCAAGGCAGGAACACTAGACCAGCATTACATCCTCAATCAAAAACAGAAAAATACACAAGAAATCCTTCTTTGCTTGCTGGCTGCTACTCAGACGCCTACCTCTCTTCATGTACAGTCATAAGCAACAGGCAAAAGAGGCTCATCAAATCTGCCACTTGTTAACCTCGGAGGAAATTACATAAAGTCTCCAACATTCTTCCTGAAATTATGCAGTCTGGGTTTTTAAAAGACATTAAACACTTT
Source organism: Lophiomys imhausi (assembly GCA_907164525.1). NCBI lineage: Eukaryota > Metazoa > Chordata > Mammalia > Rodentia > Muridae > Lophiomys > Lophiomys imhausi. The sequence continues at coordinate 1,401,762 of CAJQZJ010032893.1, forward strand.
TTTTTAAAATACTTTATTTTTTTTCTTCAAGTTACATCTCAGTCACAAACCCCTCCCTATTCCACCCTTCCTATCCCGCCCTTCCACCCTCTTCCCCCCAGAAGTTTCCCCTTTCAGTCCAACAGATGGTTCCTTCTCTTATAACAGTAAGTATTATACAAAACAACAGATATAAGTATGCCACATTTATGAGAGTTAAATGGCCCAGTATACCTTCCCAATGTCCAGTTTATACATATTTGGCCCCTGACTTTAACATTCTACTATCTAACCATCTCCATGAGTTTAAAGGTCTATATCTGACTCAACATTCATACTAACTTGCAACACACTTTTAAGAGTATCTTCTTAGATCTATAACACCCTCTTGATTCCTAAACAACTCAAAATTTAACTATGAGACTCTAGCTGTCTATTCTTCAACCACCTCAGAGACCTGAGAGGGATAAATATATCTGCTTATATAGGAAGTGCAGGGCCTGCAGCTTCCAAAACTAAGAAAGGACATACCAATGACTGCCTGGACAGTTCCCATTTTCTCTCCATACATTCCTGCATCAGTCTTCAGCCTTTGGGTCCTGTTTCTCTGACAGACATTTGTTGTAGAGCCGGGATTATGAAGGACTTACCTACCCTGTCTTGGCAGAGTTAGGCTGTCGACTTCCCTGCTACCAAGTTTTGTCCTTTTTGGACAGCAGTCTGTCTGCAGTTGGTACAAGGGGTTTTTTCATGCCAAGAGATAGGCTTGCCACTAATTCAACCATCTTACAGTGGAGGTTCTTCGATGCTTATCTTCTATTTGGAGTAGAATAGGGGGTGCTGTCAGGCACTGATATGTCTCGATATAAAAAAAAATCTTAATTTAAGATAACATCTTTAAATGACATATTCTGCAGATCTCTTGGGGTTTTTGAAGATGCCCTATCCATCTCTTGTATTTAGATAAGCAAATGTTGCTTGTCTCTTAGCAACTTGATTACTGGGTAGTTTAGAGAATATCTGTGATAGACTGTCATAGTAGCTAACAAAGTGACATGTTTGCATGACTAAGAGTTTGTTTTACTTAACTATCCTAGACCATTTTAGACGGTTGGTATCAAGAGGCTAGAGCTTCACATTTTATTTTTAAGTATCTCTAGGTATGATACCATTAGGAAGCGTTACCTTTAATTTTGTATCAATATACAAAGATCTATTCAATTGTGGTTAAATATACTCTTAATTATGTATCAATATACAAAGATCAATGCCTATGTAGCCCAATACAATCTTAGTATTACGTTCATATACAAGGGTCAATACCATTGTGGCCAACTATAATCTTAATTTTGTATCAATATACAAAGATCAATACCGATGTAATCCAATACAATCTTATTTTTGCACAATAAACAATGGTCAATACCACTTTAGCCAAATAAACTACTAATTTTGTATCAATATACAAAGGTATAAGGGCATATTCAATAATCTGCCCCTTCTTCTTGGACCTTCCTGTGCTATGTCTATATCTCATTTTTCTCAAGCC
>CAJQZJ010032893.1:1403299-1437301 GCA_907164525.1 Lophiomys imhausi
TTCTTGGACCTTCCTGTGCTATGTCTATATCTCATTTTTCTCAAGCCTATGCACTCCTACATAGGAGAGGAAGAAGGATACAGAAAAGGAAAAGTAGGAAGTCCCTGGGGCTAACCTCCAAAACCCATTAAACAGGACCATTTATCAGCTTGTAATCTCTTCCCCTAAATATCGGAGTTTTCAGTTATCCTTCAAATAACCAAAAAGAAGGGTTGAGAAACACCTTCCCCACCCTCTGGGCATGGGGCGTCGTCGCTCTCTTAAAGTGGCTTCCTGCTGATTTGGGTCGTAGTAGACCTGTTTGGGGCCCGAACCCAAATGGAAAATATGGTTAAAAATGTTAGTACACTCCTTTTATGTTCAGTGCTTCTGTTCTCAGCTGTTTAGATGACCTAAGGAGTTTGTAGGCAGAAGCAGATCTTGCAGGCTTCACTGAGGTTCCTGCCGGGGCATTGTGTAGAGCTGAACGGTCCCAGCGACATTGGATTGCTGTGGTGGTTGCAGGCCCCCGATGGAGACAGCTATTGAGGAAGCCTGCCAGGCAGAATCAACTGGGTCACTCGTCCTCCTTGGTGCCTGATTCTGCTCTCTGCTGAGGTTTCCGCTGTCCAGCCGTCCCCGGGCTCCCCTAATGGACGCTTCGATTCTCCTGGAAAGATAAGAACAGAGCCCTGCCCCAATCCCAACCCTGGGACAATTGCCCTCTTTTTTTTGGGGGGGGGGAGCTAGGTAGTACTTCTCTTGAAGCAAATTTGGCCTTCTGACAACATACAAAGCGTTATCTTTCAATCCGGGTTAAAGAAGAAATCATTCTGTCACCTTGGAGCTAAACCAGCTCTAGTGTATATATTTTGAGATCCCAAAGGACAATCTGCCTGCATCGAGAAGGCCTTTTGTAAGTAACCTCCAAACCTAGGTCCCTCCAAATCCCATGTGTGTGTCTCTGAACTCTAATTATTGGGATCAGAGACCTGTGTTTCCCATCTGAAGGGATCAAAGATGTGTTCCACCACTCCTGGATCGAAGTCTTTCTGTATTTAGAGTTTGCCCAGCATCAGGCTGACCCTGAGCTCCGGGATCTGCCCGTTTCTGTCTCCAGTGTGCTGGGAGCTGGGACCAAGGGTGTACTCTTCTTGAATGGTGGGACCAAGAGTATGCACCCTCACCACCCCGCTCTGTATGACTCCAGAATACATAAGACCACCAACTCTAAGGTGCTCCCCCCGTGTCCGCTGAAGTCAAAGGCATGGGCCAATACCACAATTCTCTTGTATTTTACCTTAGTTCCACGTCTTCTCGACACCTGGAGGTCTGCAAAACCAGGCCGAATGGCTGTATCCTCTATTCCATTCACAGTGTTTCAGCCCTGCCATCTGTCTTTTTTTTTTTTTTTTTTTTTTTTTAGTTAATAAATTTATTTGTTTGTTGCTTCAGGTTACATCCTTATCATATTGTCCTCTTTTCCCACTTCCCAGCCCCACCCTCCCATGCTCTACCCCCTGCCCCTTCCGTCTTGTTCCTCTGGGGTGGAGTGTCCCTGCCTAACAGTCTCTCACCACAGATCAGGAGTCATATGAGGGCCAAGAGCCTCTTCATTCTCCGGGAGCCTATGAGGCAGTACTGCCAGTGAAAGGTGTCTCCTTGCTACTGGGGGAATACTAAAAAAAAGACTAACAAACACACAAACCCACAAAAACAAAGAATATCCCCAAAAAAAGAGAGGAAAAAGAGAAGGGAAAAGGAAAAAGAAAAAAGAAAAATAGAAGGAAAAAGAAAAAGATTAAAAAAAATTTATGTCCATGTTCCTTTTGGTGTGTTGGTTGTAGTACAGATATTCTGTACGATATAGTTAAAATCCTACTATAAGTGAATAGATGCCATGTGCATCCTTCTGAGACTGGGTTAGCTCACTCAGGATGAGCTCCTCTAGATCCATCCATTTGGTTGCAAATTGCATGATTTCATTGTTTCTTATAGCTGAGTAATATTCCATTGTATAGATGTACCACAATTTTTTAATCCATTCTTCAGTTGAGGGACATCTGGGTTGTTTCCAATTTCTAGCTATTACAAATAAGGCTGCTATGAACATAGATGAGGATACTTCCCTATGTCTCTGTGAGAGGTCCTCTGGGTGTATACCCAGAAGTGGTATGGCTGGGTCCTGAGGCAAGGTTATTCCTAGATTTCTAAGATATCACCAGACAGACCTCCATAGTGGTTGCACAAGCCTGTACTCCCACAAGCAATGGAGTAGGGTTCCCCTTTCCCCACATCCTCGCCAGCATGCGCTATCATTTGAGCTCTTTATCTTAGCCATTCTAACAGGTGGAATCTCAGGGTCGTCTTGAGTTGCATTTCTCTGATGATTAAGTATGTTGAACATTTCTTCAGGTGTCTCTCAGCCCTTAGGGATTCCTCCTTTGTGAATTCTCTATTTAGCTCCATCTCCCATTTTTTGATTGGATTATTTGGTTTCTTGGCTTTTAGTTTCTTGAGTTCTTTGTAGATTTTAGATAATAGCCCTCTATCAGATGTGGGGTTGGTGAAGATTTTCTCCCAGTCTGTTGGTTGTCGTTTTGTTCGAATGACAGTGTCCTTTGCCTTACAGAAGCTTTTCAGTTTCATGAGGTCCCATTTATTGATTGTTGATCTCAGGTCCTGAGCTGTTGGTGTTCTGTTCAGGAAGTTGTCACCTGTGCCAATGAGTTTGAGTGTTTCTCCTACTTTTTCTTCTAGTGTCTTTAGTGTGGCCGGCCTTATGTTAAGGTCTTTGATCCACTTGGAATTAAGTTTTGTTCAAGGTGATAGGTATGGGTCTAATTTCATTCTTTTGCAAGTGGACATCCAGTTGGAGCAGCACCATTTGTTGAAGATGCTGTCCTTCTTCCATTGTGCGGTTTTGGCTTCTTTGTCAAAGATTAGTTGGCCATAGGTGTGTGGGTCCATGTTTGGGTCTTCAATTCGATTCCATTGATCCACTGGTCTGTTTCTATACCAGTACCATGCTGTTTTTATTACTGTTGCTCTGTAGTACAGCTTGAAATCTGGGATGGTGATACCTCCAGATGTTTTTTCATTGTACAGGATTGATTTAGCTATTCTGGGCTTTTTGTTGTTCCATATGAAGTTGAGAATAGCTTTTTCCAGTTCTATAAAGAATTGTGTTGGTATTTTGATAGGAATTGCATTAAATCTATATATTGCTTTTGGTAGGATAGCCATTTTTATTATGTTGATCTTACCTATCCATGAGCATGGGAGATCTTTCCATCTTCTAAAGGCCTCTTCCATTTCTTTCTTCAGGGGCTTGAAGTTCTTGTTATATAGGTCCTTTACATGCTTGGTTAGAGTTACCCCCAGGTATTTTATGTTGTTTGTGGCTATTGTGAAGGGGGTTGTTTCCCTTATTTCTTTCTCGGTATATTTGTTTGTTGTATAAAGAAGGGCTTCTGATTTTTTTGAGTTAATTTTGTATCCAGCCACCTTGCTGAAGTTGTTTATCAGCTGTAAGAGTTCTTTGGTGGAGTTTTTGGGGTCGCTTATGTATACTAACATATCATCTGCGAATAGGGATAATTTGACTTCTTCATTTCCAATTTTTATCCCTTTGATCTCCTTTAGTTGTCTTATTGCTCTAGCAAGGACTTCGAGTACTATATTGAAGAGATATGGTGAAAAAGGACATCCTTGTCTTGTCCCTGAGTTTAGAGGAAATGCTTCAAGTTTCTCACCATTTATTTTGATGTTGGCCACTGGCTTGCTGTATATTGCCTTCATTATTTCTAGGTATGGTCCTTGTATGCCCGTTCTCTCCAGAACTTTTAGCATGAAGGGGTGTTGGATTTTGTCAAATGCTTTTTCTGCATCTAGCGAGATTATCATGTGGTTTTTTTCTTTCATCTTGTTTATGTGGTGAATTACATTGATAGACTTTCGTACATTGAACCATCCCTGCATTCCAGGGATGAAGCCTACTTGATCATGGTGTATGATACTTTTGATGTGTTCTTGAATTCGGTTTGCTAGTATTTTATTAAGTATTTTTGCATCTATGTTCATGAGGGAGATTGGTCTGAAATTCTCTTTCTTTGTTGGGTCTTTGTGTGTTTTAGGAATCAGAATGACAGTGGCCTCATAGAATGAGTTTGGCAGTGTTCTTTCTGTTTCTATGTGGTGGAAGAGTTTGAACAGTAATGGTGTTAGTTCCTCTTTGAAGGTCCGGTAGAATTCCGTGCTAAAGCCATCTGGCCCTCGGCTTTTTTTGGTTGGGAGATTATTAATGACTGTTTCTATTTCCTTGGGTGTTATTGGGCTGTTTAAGCTGTTAATCTGCTTTTGATTTAGTTTTGGTAGGTGGAATTTATCGAGGAAATTGTCCATTTCGCTTAGGTTTTCAAATTTAGTGGAATATAGATTTTTAAAGTAATGCCCAAATATTTTCTGGATCTCTTCAATGTCTGTTGTTATTTCTCCCTTTTCATTTCTGATTTTGTTGATTTGGGTTCTTTCCCTTTGCCTTTTAGTTAATTTGGCTAGGGGTCTGTCTGTTTTGTTGATTTTCTCAAAGAACCAACTCTTGGTTTCATTGATTCTTTGTATAGTTCTTTTTGATTCTAAGATGTTGATTTCAGCCCTAAGTTTGATGATTTCCTGCCTTCTGCTCTTCTTGGGAGTGTTTGTTTCTTTTTTTTCCAATTCACCCAGCTTAACTGTTAGTTCACTAATATGAGCTGTCACAATTTTCTTTTTGAAAGCACTTAGTGCTATGAACTTTCCTCGTAGCACAGCTTTCAATGTATCCCATAGGTTTGGGAATGTTGTGTCTTCATTGTCGTTGGATTTTAAGAAGTCGTTGATTTTCTTCTTATTTCTTCCCTGTCCCAGTGGTCATCCAGTAAGGAGCTGTTCAATTTCCATGTGTGTGTAGGCTTTCTGTTGATTCTTTTGCTGTTGAAGACCAGCTTTATTCCGTGGTGGTCTGATATGATACAAGGTGTTATTTCAATTTTCTTGTATCTATTGAGACTATCCTTGTGACCAACTATGTGGTCAATTTTGGAGAAGGTTCCGTGGGGTGCTGAGAAAAAGGTGTATTCCTTTGTGTTTGGGTGAAACATTCTGTAGATATCTGTTAGGTCCATTTGTTTCATGATCTCTGTTAGACTCAATATTTCTCTGTTTGTCTTCTGTCTTTATGATCTGTCCATTGTTGTGAGTGGGGTGTTGAAGTCTCCCACTACTAATGTGTTGTGATCGACGTGCGCTTTAAGTTTTAGAAGTGTTTCTTTTACGAAAGTAGGTGCCTTTGTATTTGGGGCATAGATGTTCAGTATTGAGATTTCCTCTTGATGAATATTCCCTTTAATGAGTATATAGTGCCCTTCTTTGTCTTTCTTCATTAACTTCAGTTGGAAGTCTGTTTTGTTTGATATTAGGATGGCTACTCCAGCTTGCTTCCTGGGTCCATTTGCTTGGAAAACCTTTTCCTATCCCTTTACTCTGAGGCAGTGTCTATCTTTCGTAGTTAGATGTGTCTCTTGTATACAGCATAAGGAAGGGTCTTGCTTGTGGATCCACTCTGTAAACCTATGTCTTTTTATTGGGAAGTTGAGTCCATTGATGTTGATGGATATTAGTGACCTGGGGTTGTTATTTCCCATTAGTTTGGTATAGGTGGTGGTCCTGTGTCTCTTTTGGTTTAGTTGCTGAGGGGTTTTCTATTCCCTTTGTTTTCCTGGGTGGAGTTTTCTTCTCTGGGTTGGGATTTTCCTTCTAGGATTTTCTGTAGGGCTGGGTTTGTGGGTAGATATTGTTTAAATTTGATTTTGTCATGGAATATCTTGTTTTCTCCATCTATGTTGATAGAGAGTTTTGCTGGGTAAAGTAGTCTGGCTGGGCACCTAGGATCTCTCAGGACTTGTAGTATATCTGACCAGGCCCTTCTAGCTTTTAAAGTTTCTGAGGAGAAGTCAGGTGTAATTCTGATGGGTCTGCCATTGTATGTGACTTGACCTTTTTCTCTTACAGCTTTTAATATTCTTTCTTTGTTCTGTACATTTGGAGTTTCAATTATTATGTGGTGAGAGGAGTTTCTTTTCTGGTCTAATCTGTTTGGTGTTCTGTAAGCCTCTTGGATTTTTATGGGCATCTCTTTTCTCAGGTTTGGGAAGTTTTCCTCTATGATTTTGTTGAAGATATTTCCTGGGCCTTGGAGTCGGGAGTCCTCTCTTTCCTCTATACCTATAATTCTTAGGTTCCGTCTTTTCATTGAGTCCTTGATTTCTTGGATGTTGTGGGTGAGAGATTTTTTAGCCTTCTCATTTTCTTTGGATGTTGTACTGATTTCTTCCACTGAATCTTCCATGCCTGAGATCCTGTCTTCCATCTCTTGCATCCTATTGTTGATACTCACATCCGTAGTTCCTGTTCTCTTCCCTTGGTTCTCCACTTGCTCTTTTAACTCTGACTGTGTTTTCTTTATTGTTTCTATTTCTATTTTCATGTCTTGTATGGTTTTGTTCGTTTTGTACATTTCCTTCTCCAGCTTGCTTGTTTTTGTATGAAAATCTTTCATAGCCTTGTCCTTTTCCTGTTCAAGCTCTGTCACCTTGGCTTGGAGCTCTTTAATGGTGTTGTTTCTTGTTTTGAGTTGTAGAATTGTGGCTTCTTTGAATTCCTTCATAGATTTAAGTTCTTCTTGAAGGGACTCTATCACTTTCCATAATGCAGAATTGTCAACATTTTCATGTGTTTCTGTTGGTGTGAGTTCATCTGAATTGGATGAGCTAGGATAATTCTGCTTTGTTGGAGTCATATTTCCTTGAATTCTATTTTTTTTTTACCTTTGTCCATTGGGTGTGTTTAGCTGTCTGTTCTTGTCATTTTCTGTGCTTGGATCCACAGTGGATGCTTTGGTGCAGGGGATGAGTTACTTGGCTATCTGTCATTGCTTACAGGGGGATTTCAGGGTCACTGTGGTTTTAATCGTCTGAGGCACTGTGAGCTGGTGCAGCCTATTCCCAGGTTGTGAATAATGGTTCAGGATTGTTTCACTGCTCCCAATTCAGACTTCTCTATGTTGCACTCTGAGTTATCAGCCTGTAATGGTTCTGATGGTATGGACCTGTTTGCCCAGGCACAGATTCTGTGGGCTTTGTTAGTCCTCACGGAGGCTGACAGGGTCTGGCTCCACACCTAATATGTCTGGATTTTCCAGAATACAGCTATGGTCCCGATTTCTGGTTTCTCACTAAGCTTCTCGCCACAGGCCTGGCCTTTGAGCCTGATTCCCTCCCTGTCTGCGTAGCCGTGGCTCTCCCTCCCTGGCTGCTAGGCCGTGGGTGCACAGTGCCCCGGATCCTCTGGCCGCCTGAGTGGACCTCTCGCCCCAGCAGCTCAGCCGTGGGTGCGTGGATCCCTGGCCCAGCCCACGCCTGACTCTCTCCCCAGTTGTCCTGCCGTGGGTTTGCGGGGATTTGGCCCTGCCAGCCGGGCTCTCTCCCCAGCTGCTGTGAGTGCGCGGGATTCGGCCCCTCCCGCCTGCCTTTGTGTTCCTGTCTTCCCATGCTCTCTTGGAACCTCCCACCCTCCGCTTCACGAGCGGCTGCGGACCACCCGCTGAGCCCCCTGTTTGTTCCTTGCTAAGACTTCCACTATCTCGCAAAATTTTTTAAGTGAGTATAAGTTCTACCTGAGGTGTGGGGAGTCCATTAGGCTAGTGAACTATCGCCAAGTGGCCTCTGATTCTGCCTGCTGTGAGTTGGGGACGATCTTACCAGGCGCCTCTCCAAATGGGAGTTCCCGAATCCCGGGTTTAGTGGCTTCCGTGTCTGTGAGAGATGGGGAGAGAACCTTACCCTGGGACTTTTAACAGTCCCTTGGGAGCTGTGAGTGTTCCCAGGAGGGTCTAGCCCCTCCGGTTTTTGCACAGTGCCCAATAACTCTGTTTTTATTGCGCTTTTTTCCCCGCGTTCAAAATGCGTCAGTGTAGGTCGCCACCATCTTCCTTCCCCCCAACATTAAACACTTTAAACAATATTTATTTATACATGTGTGAGGTATACATGTCAGAGGATAGCATGTGGGGGTGGGTTTGCCACCACCACTCGCATGTGGGCCCAAAGGCCAAACTCACGGGGCTTGGCTTGGTGGCAAGTGCCTAAAAACACGTTTTTGATATACTTAGGCAGATGTCAAGGAAGCTGAAAGAGTGAAACAGATTCAGGGAGGGTAGTACTGGGTGAGTAAGCACTGCTTTTCCTTCCTCTTTGCTGTCAGAAATAACTGACATAAACTAATGGAGCAGGGGAATGTATTTGAGTTTACAGTCTCAGCTAATCAAGTTGGAAGGGGCGAGAGAGCAGATCAGTTTGTATCATAGTGGCTAGGGAGTGGAGATGAAGGGAAAGGGAGCAGAGAGGAGGGAGAAAAGTGAGACAAAGAAACAGAGACTGGGTAAGACACAAAATCCAAGGACAGACCCTAGTGACTTACTCCTTCAGCAGGTCTCACATGGTAAAACACCCCAATATCACATCCAGAGGGGAACTAAGTATTCAGCACATGAACCAGTTGGCTAACATTCATATTCAAAACATAACTGACATCATCACAGTAGAGTGTACGGCACTTAAAGGGGATGTGCAGAATGATAAAACTTAAAGATTGGTCCACTCTGAGACTTGGAATAATTTTCTGGGGACTGGAGTATCTTTAGTAATTAGTAGAGAGTTAGTAAGAATCTATAGGAAAGGATATATAATTTGAAAATTTTGTTTTATTTTATGTGCACTGGTGTTTTGCTTGCGTGTATGTCTGTGTGAAGGTGCTGCATCCCCTGGAATTGGAGTCACAGACAGTTGTGAGCTGTCATGTGGGTGCTGGGAACTGAGCCTGGGTCCTCTGGAAGAGCAGCCAGTGCTCTTAATTGCTGTTCCATCACTCCAGCCCAGGATATATGATTTAAACTTGTGTTTGTAAGTTATTCGTCCCAACACCTCTTTCCTGCTCATTCAGTTGGAGTCCTTCAGACTAACTTTGATCAATTTTTTAGCTTCAACTTGGGTTTGGCCATATAATTCCAGGGTTATTAGAATGTGAAGGATAAGCCGGGCATGGTGGCACACGCCTTTAATCCCAGCACTCAGGAGGCAGAGGAGGCAGAGGCAGGCGGATCTCTGTGAGTTCGAAGCCAGCCTGGTCTACAAAGTGAGTCCAGGACAGCCAGGGTTACACAGAGAAACCCTTGTCTCGAAAAACCAAAAAAGAAAAAAAAAAAAGAATGTGAAGAATAAACCCTAATTGTTAACCAGGTCTTAAAAGACCTTACATGTTTATACATGTGTACTCACACCTTGGCAACTGCTATAAGAACTAGCCATGGTTATTTGGTGATCTCAGGATTGTGAAAGACAGGTGGAACTGAGACCGACCTCAAGAAAACCCCAGGCAACCTACTGATGTAGAGAAATAGTAAATGATTGTTGTTTTAACTCTCTGAGTTTGGACATGAATATGAAATTAACTGTGGTTCTATTGGACTGGAGGAAAGAGATTTTGGGGTGCTCAGAAGATTTTTATCAACTTGTAAAACTTCATGACTATATGCATGAGATTAAGGAGTTATTCAGTGCTAGACTTCATGGTTAGACTTGCAACTCTCAGCTACTATGAGGGAAGGAAATTGCATCTGCAAGACCAACCTGCACTGCAGAGCAAGTTCAAGGCCAAACCAGGCAATGTAGGGAGATTTTCAAAATTGAAGAAAGGTTTGAGGATATAGCTCTATGGTGGAGCACTTGCTCGGCATGCACAAGGCTCTGTGTTCAATTCCTACTATCACACAAACTACAAAGGTTATTCATATATATGAAAAAAATAATCCCAACTTGGAAAGATCTTATACAGTCAGAGAGGAGAAAGCAGAGCAATACCAGAAGGTATGCTCATTTTAATAATGTGGAATTTAAAAATTGACTTTTCTGAAATTTTAGTATATATTTCTAGATACCAGATCTATGGTTTTAGATACATAAATATAAAAAATATATATTTTGTGTGTGTGTTTGTATGTATATATATACACACACATATATATGTATATTTTAATTTTTTCTTGCCCCTCACATGCTACAGCACTCAGGAGAGTAGGCCCTGCACCTTTCCATAGTAGAACTGGCTCTGCAAGTGGGGGTTGCAAGTCCAGAAGCAGGACTTTGAGTTGGCCCACCCCAACATCTACCCCATGGATGAACTGCAAGAAGAGGCCAGTTCCATAACCCAAAACTACAGGGTCTCCATGACACAGGATAGTTATGGCATATCCAGTGAGGTTCCAATATTGACAAAGTAGCAGAAACCAGAGGCCTCGTACCAGACCAAGGAGTCATTTTAATGAACATTTGCAAGCAAAATTTGTGGACAAAAGGGAATATTGTGGGACTTACAATATTACACGCTTCCATAATGAGATTTTATTTTTTATTCTGGGACAGATTGCAAGGATGAGGGTGGGTCTGAGGGGAGGTGGGAGATAAGGGGGAATAGGGTGCGTGATGTGAAATTCACATAATAAAACTTTTTCAATAAAAATATACATTTTGTGTGTGTTTGTATGTATATATATGCACATACATATGTATATTTTAGTTTTTGAGATTATAATTTAATTACAACACTTCTATCTTCCCCTTCTTTCTTTCACACCCTCCCATCTACTCCTCTATGTTCTTCAAATTCATGTCCTCTTCTTTCAATAATTATTATCTCATGCTTATATGTACATAAATATATATTCCAAAATATTACCTGTTGAGTTCGTAATGTTACTTGAATGTATGCTTTCAGGGCTGACTGTTCGGTATTGGACAACCATCTGATGTGGTTCATTCTAGGGAAGGCGACTTCTCTCGTTCCCAGTTTTCTTCAGTTGCCTGTAGTTCTTTGTATAGGGCTGAAGCCTCGTGGACTTTCTTCTGTCCAATTTGGCGTGTTTATTGGTGCATGATTTCCTTTTGGACCATATCACTGAGAATAATTAATTTATAGTTTATTGCATATAAAATGTACAATCATGGTTTTTGACAACTGCATACAGTATGAAAAGCCATCATCTCAATTAAGGCAAAAATGTTTTCACCATTTCCTAATGCTTCTTTGTGCTGCTTTGCAATCATTCCTCTCTTTATTACCTGTTAATAACTGATATGCTTTGGTTACCATAAACTGGCTCACTTATACCTAGAACTTTACTTAAGTGAACTCATACTTGGCTTCTTTTGGGGTTTTTCAATGACATTTTTGAAGTTGTCTGCATTGCTTTGTAGTTCCATGATATGCATGTATCATGATTTATATACACTTACCCATGTATGGGTATACATTTTCTATGTTTGGGTAATTGCAAATACAACTGTTATAAACATTTATGTACAAGTATTTGCATGAGCACATACTTAGTATGTAAATAAAAGAAATAAAAGCAGATTTATGAGTAAATATTTGTACACAATTTTTCTGACTGCTCTGTTAAAGGTGAAAAGAATCCAAATGTTCATCAGTGGAAGGATAAAACATAATTTGTATTCACAATGGAATATTGCTCCTCCATAAATAGAAATAAATATTGTAACATATTACAATATAGATAAACTTCTAAAGTATTTTACTTAAGGGAACAAGTCATATATAGAAAGGCCTCATGTTACATAATTCTGTTTACATAAAATTTCCAGAAAGCATATGAGAGGCTGCTGTAGAGTAGAAATGAATAAGAAAATAGGAAACCATGGATTAATATGTACAGTGGTTTCTTTTGCTTAAAGGTGATTTCTGTTGGGGTTACAAAGATGCAATAGAGGTCTACAATGCTTTAAATGCCACTCTTACATAGACTTTATATTTTTAAATGTTTTAATTAATTAGTTCCTGAGCTGTTGGTATTTGTTCAGGGAGTTGTCACCTGTGCCAATGAGTTCTAGGGTTTTCCCCACTTTCTCTTCTAGTAGCTTTAGTGTATTCAGCCTTATGTTAAGCTCTTCGATTCACTTGGACTTAAATCTTGTACAAGGTGATAAGTATGGGTCTAGTTTCATTCTTTTACATGTGGACATCCACTTGGACCAGCACCATTTGTTGAAGATGTGTCCTTTTTCCATTTTATGGATTTGGCTTCTTTGCCAAAAATTAAGTGACCATAGGAGTGTGGGTTCATTTCTGGGTCTTCAATTCGATTCCATTGATCCACTGGTCTGTTTCTATACCAGTACCATGTTGTTTTTACTACTATTGCTCTGTAGTACAACTTGAAATCTGGGATGGTGATACCTCCAGATGTTTCTTTATTGTACAGGATTGATTTAGCTATTCTGTTTTTTTTTTTTTTTGTTGTTGTTGTTCCATATGAAGTTGAGAATTGCTTTTTCCAGGTCTATAAAGAATTGTGTTAGTATTTTGCGAGGAATTTCATTGAATCTGAATATTGCTTTTGGTAGGATGGCCATTTTTATTATGTTGATCCTACCTATTCATCAGCATGGGAGGTCTTTCCATCTTCTGATTGCCTCTTCTATTTCTTTCTTCAAGGACTTGAAGTTCTTGTCATACAAGTCTTTCACTTGCTTGGTTAGAGTTACTCCCAGGCATTTTATATTGTTTGTGGCTATTGTGAAGGGTGTTGTTTCCCTAATTTCTTTCTCAGCCCATTTATTTGTTATATAGAGAAGGGTTTCTGATTTTTTTGAATTAATTTTGTATTCAGCCACCTTGCTGAAGGTGTTTATCAGCTGTAAGAGATTTCTGGTGGAATTTTTGGGGTCACTTATGTATACTGTCATATCATCTGCAAATAGAGATAGTTTGACTTCTTCGTTTCCAATTTGTATCCCCTTGATCTCCTTTAGCTGTCTTATTGTTCTAGCAAGAACTTCAAGTACTATGTTGAAGAGATATGGCGAAAGTGGACATCCTTGTCTTGTCCCTGAGTTTAGAGGAAATTCTTCAAGTTTCTCTCCATTTAATTTGATGTTGGCTACTGGCTTGCTGTATATTGCCTTTATTATTTTTAGATATGGTCCTTGTATTCCAGTTCTCTCCAGGACTTTTAGCATGAAGGGGTGTTGGATTTTGTCAAATGCTTTTTCAGTATCTAGCTTTATGATAACTGTCATCTACTTCAAACAGAAACTTCTCTGATGAGTTCTGAGAGATGCATTAACCTGCAGGCATAACAATAAGTCACTAGGAGTCAGTTTAATGTTAAGTTCATTTAGCACAATAATAGTAATATGTTCTCCCTTGGGGCCTATGACCTGTTTAGCCATAGGTTTTTGGTCTGATGATGATGCCATATAAGTTTTCTTTTTCTCATGAAGTGGGGCTTAAGTCTGATCCCACAGTTTGTATTTCTGACCTAAGGAAACAACCAACAGGAGTTGGAATTGAATATAGAATCAATAAATATTTCTGCCACACTGAATACATTGCTATGGTCTGAGTGTCTTTGTTTCTCCAAATCCATCTGTTGAATCTTTACTATCAGCATCTTGGAAGTGGAACCTTTAGAGAAGTGATTAGGGCAGAGGCATAGTGAATGGGATGGGTGGTCTTATAGAAGACGTCCCAAAAGGCAGTCTTGTCTATCCCTCCAAGAGAAGCCAAAGCTGGAAGGCATTATCCGCGAACTTGAATGCGGGTTTTTGCCATACACCAAGGCTGCCAATATCTTGATTCTAGATTTCTCTACCTCGAGAGCTGTGAGAAATGAATTTATAGGCCATAGAGTTTGTGGTATTTACTATAGTCTTCCCAAAGGACAGTATTGAGTAAAAATAAATGAATTGTTAAAAAGAAAAGACAGAAAGAAGTTGAGGAAGGAAGAAAGGATGGAAGAAGGAAGGAAGGAGGAAGGATTGACTAGCAGGCATTAATACACTGGATTATTTCATGTGTCTGAATGTTGTTTTCTAGAACCTATCAAATCCTATAAAATTTTAATTTTAAATTTTCCTTTAAATGTTTCTGAGCATAACAGAGTAGGAATACCATATAAGGAACTGTAAAGCAATTACAGAGCTACAAGAGTAGGACTCTCCAGTGCCCCAGAACATGAGCCTGGCTCCCAACCCAGAACCTGCAGATACTCATCAACATTCCTGGTTGGAAGGATGAGAAAAACACCTCCCTTACTCCTTACTTTCCTTGTCAGCTCTGACCAACATGTGGCTTCTCTAATTATTAAATAGATGGAACAGTTGGGCAGCTTACCCAGGGAAGTGTGGGCTCTTCATACACAGGGCTGGGGCTGTCTGAAACCATCATCTCTTGGTACTTTAGCACAAAGGGCAGTATTCATTTCCAGTCTCCGGCAACACATTCACAGGTTGGCCCCATAATTAACTAAATAGGCCCCTTCATTTAGGAGTGCCCAAGTCCTGGAGTCAGTCCTGTCAGACTCATCTCTTCTAGCCTATTTACTGGGAGAGAAGAGCTGTTTACAAAGGCAAACTTATCTCTGGCATGAATCGGCACATTAACATGTGTTTCAAATTAGTATTAACAGCCCCCATTCTAGCTTCTCAGTGGTCACCACTCCAAGACTGTCCAAGTCTATACTGTTTCATTTGTATCCCTTTTAGGCACTCTACAACCTGCTACCCAGGAGCATACAGCTGCTAAGGAAATATTCTTGCTGTCTGGCAGATCCTCAAGCCAAGAGACATGGTGAGTTAGCCCTAGGGCTGTGCAGGAAAATATCCTAAGAATAAAGTATAACTGATATAGTAAGGATTTGCTAATGTAAGAATGCCTCCTTCCCATGTGGGCTTTGCTATGGTGGTGAGAATGGGCCAGAGTGACACGACTCCCAATATCAGAGGAGGATCAGAACATTTTCTTCATATCTGAGTGCTTTTAGTTGCTGGTGCAATCAATTTATTAGCTATGTGTTGATGTCTACAGTTGGTAATACCGGTTTCTATGTAGTGGCGAAAACAAGAGCAGACACTGTTGATGTTTACCATGTAGCAAAAAAGCAGACTCATATGATATAAAGCAGATACCTCATGGTGAACAAGATACCTTTAAGTATATTTTCTTTCTTTCTTTTAAACTGCCAATTCCCTTTTATATATTTACCAGGGAAAAAGTCTTTATAGAAATATCAAAGTCAGAAAATTTAGATTACATAAAACCTCTAATTCCTAGTAAGGAACAGAGGATTTTTTTTTTTAAATTGAAATGTTATATAGTTTGGATTCATCTGGAGAGTGAGGTGAGTAATAGCCCTTGGGGAGATTTTAGCACACTCCCTGAGGATGCCATGACTAACAATCACATCAAAATTTTACTGGTTCAGCTCTTGGCTGGGATGCCAGTCTGAACTTACCAAAGGCCACAGTATGCCTACATTTTGATATTTGTATAAGTCAGCCAGCTGTCTAACATTTACCCCAAACAAAAACAAAACAAAACAAACAAAAACCCTTCAACACCACAACTGAGCCAATTTTCTTCAAGGAAGTTGAAAACACGATAGTTGCTTGTTGATCTGCTATTCACAGGACTGTTCTATTTAACTGGCAGACAAACCCTATTAATGGAGGGAGAAGCCATACTAAGTGTGGAAGACATTAAAAACCCATCTCCCACTGGAGATTCTTCCATGCTCATCTTCTACTTGGACTAGAATAGGGGGTGCTGTCAGAAGCTGACATGTCTCAATATCAAAAATATCTTAAGTTAAGAAAACATCTTTGAATGCCATATTCTGCAGATCTCTTGAGGTTTTTGAAGACCACCTATCTATCTCTTTATATTTTGATAAGCAAATGGTGCTTGTCTCTTAGCAACTTGATTCCTGATTAATTTAGAAAATAACTGTGATAGACTGCCCTAGCACCTAACAAAATGACTTGCTTGAATGACTATTAGTTTGCATTTCTTAATTATTCTAAACAGTTTATGACAGTTGCTAACAAAAGGCCAAAACTTCACATTTCATTTTTAAGCATTACCTAGGTACAATACCTTAAAAAGAGTTAACCTTAATCTTGTATCAATATACAAAGATCAATGCCAATGTGGCCAAATATAATCTTAATTTTGTATCAATATACAAAGATCAATATCAATGTGGCCAAATATAATCTTAATTTTATATCAATATACAAAGGTATAAGAGCATATTCAATAATCTGTCCTTTTTTCTTTATCATTCCTATATTATGTCTATATCTCATTTTTTCTCAAGTCTTTTTGCCCCTACATAGGAGAGAAAGAAGGATACAGAAAAGAAAAAGAGAGAAATCCCTGGGTCTAATCTCCAAAACCTATTTAACAAGACCATTTAACAACTTGTAAGAATCTCCAATTGGAGATGGTTGAATTAGTGGCAAGCCTATCTCTTGACTAGAGAAATCCCTCGCTTCAACTGTAGAATGTTCAAAAAGGACAAAACTTGGTGCAGGTAAGTCGACAGCCTAGCTCTGCCAAAACAGGGTAGGCAAGTCCTTCATAATTCCTGCTTTACAATCAATGTCTGTTAGAGAAATGGAGCCAAACGGCTGAAGATTGATGCTGTAATGTATGGAGAGAAATTGGGAACTGTCCAGGCAGCCACTGGTATGTCATTTCTTAGTTTTGGAAGCTGTGGGCCCTGCACTTCCTGTATAATCAGATATATTTATCCTTCTCGGGTCTCTGAGGTGGTTGAAGACTTGATAGCTAGAGTCTCATAGTTAAATTTTGAGTTATTTAGGAATTAAGAGGGTGTTATGGATCTAAAAAGATGTTTTTAAAATTGTGATGCAAGTTAGGATGGAAGCTGAGTTGGATATAGAACTTTAAACTCATGGAGATGGTTGGATAGTAGAATGTTAAAGTCAGGTGCCAAATACATATGGACTGGACATTGGGAATGTATGCTAAGCCATATAACTCTCATAATTGTGGCCTAGTTATTTCTGTTGTTTTGTATTGTATTTGTTGTTATAAGAGAAAGAGCCATTTATTGGACTGAAAGGGGGAGCTGTTAGGGGGTAAAAGATATACCTTAAACTTAAAAAAAGGAAGTGGATGGGGGGTTAAGGGGGAAGAAGGTGGGAGGGTGGTGCCAGAGGGGGGAATAGGGAGGGGATTGCAATTGAGATGTAACCTGAAGAAATAAAAATGAAAAAATATAATAAAAAAACCCCTCCTCTCTTTGTTAATCGGTATAATAAGCTATTTCCAGGTAGAGAATTCTGAGTAAGCTATGGAGGACTATGAAAGTCATTACCAATACATTTGTGGTGATTTCTTTTTATTTTATTTTATTCATTCTTTTTGTTTATTTTTTAATATTTATTTATTACTTCAGGTTACATCTCCATCACAGTGTCCTATTTCCACCCCTCCAGTCCCGCCCTCCCACCCTCTACCCCCTATCCCTTCCATTCCACTCCTTTGGAGTGAAGTGTCCCTACATAATGGTCCCCCACCCTAGTTCAGCAGTCATATGAGGGCCAAGAGCCTCGTCATGCACTGGGGGCCTACAAGGTAGCACCACTAGGGCAAAGTGTCTCATTGATAGGAAACAAAGTCTATGTTCCTGTTCCCTTTGGTGTATTGGCTGTAGTATAGTTATCCTGTACTATATGGCTAAAATCCAATTATAAGTGAATAGATGCCATGTTTATCCTTCTGAGTCTGGGTTAACTCACTCAGGTGAGCTTCTCTAGTTCCATCAATTTGGCTGCAAATTGCATGATTTCATTGTTTCTGATGGCCGAGTAGTATCCCATTGTGTAGATGTACAGTTTTTCAATTCATTCCTTGGTTGAGGGACATCTGGGTTGTTTCCAGTTTCTAGCTATTACAAATAAGGCTGCTATGACCATAGATGAGGAAACTTCCCAGTTGCTGAAGCAGTAGCTTAGATTCCTTACAAGCTGTCAGGTACAGGTGGCATGCACAGTTTGTCTTATTAAACCTTTATATAATACCCCTCGCTAACTTATCCAGCTACAGAGGAGGGGGAGGGGGTACTAGAGTAGCAGTGTTCTTCAGTTTTTCAAAATATTAGAGGAGGAGGCGATGTTAGAATGGCATTGGGACAAAAGAGAAGACCATAGGGAAGACTTGGGTTTTCACTTTGATGAGATGGGAAGATGCTAATGAAGGTTAAACAGAAGAGTCGCATTATCTAACTTTGGCTCGCCAGGACTATTATGGTTAAAAATATTCTTTTTGGTTGGTTGGGCATGGTAACAAAAACCTAAAAACTCAACCACAGGAGGTCAAGGCAAGAATATCATGAGTTTGAGGCCAGCCTGGGCTACAGAATCACTGTCTCAAAAAAAAAATAACTACAAAAACTAAAATCCTCAAAAATAAAATTAAACAAAAAGAAAAACTATTCCTAATGAAAGCAATACAAAGGCAACAGGCTCTATTAGAATTCTTTAATACTGCAGATAAGAGTGATATGTAGGAGGACTGAGGGAAAGGGAGTGGAAACCATGATTAATAATAAATAAATAAATATTAACAAATAGATAATTGGCTCTTAACCTGTATACAAGCTGTTGGGGGTCAAATGAAGCAGTCTAAATTTCTGGGAATACGAGGAGATATCTAAGTGTCCATTTATAGATGAATGGATAAGGAAAAAATGGTACACATATGTCATTGCCAAATATTCATCCATGCAAAGAGAGGAAATCTTGACATGTAGCAGCAAGGACAAGTTTATGGGACACGATACTACATGGAATAAGTTAGTCACAGATACTGCATGAATTTCCATGCATGTGGAATACTGAATAGCTGATTTCACAGGACGCAAGAGCAGCATGATCATCATAAGGAGCTCAGGCTATTGGGATGATTGAGACAATGTTGGTTAAAGAACACGAGACTAGGTTTAGACAGGAAAAATAGTTGAAAGGGTTACCTTTACTCACCATGAAAGTGATAATTACATGAGGAGATACATGTATCAATCACATAAATTCATATTTCTACAATGTGTAAATACTTCAAAAACATCACACATAATGATAAATACATAGCATCTCACCCACCAAATAATTGGAAATGTAGGAATTTGTGAAACCTTTTGATTAGTTCCTCTTTCTAGACATCATGGAAATTCTGTCATTTAAGAATATCAAAGCAAGGTTTAACAGAGAGTGTTCATAATCTACAGTGGGTTAGTACAAGGGAATGTATATTGTGAATAATATTACATATTTATGTAAATTAAAGATAATAAATATTGATATCTTATGCTTATTAGATAAGTATATTTAACAATAGCCTTTTTTCAGATTAAACTGAGTCAGAAAATTTCACTGATTCGAATAATCTGAAAGCTAATTACACAGTAGGAAATAACAGGTTCTTTCCTCCTTATTACTCCAATTATGTTCCAGGTCTGTTACATTTCATTAACTTATAACTTTCTAAGTGGCATGAAGTTAAATACTGTCCCTGGAGACTAACAGGCATGAACACATCTATTTTATCTTGACATCTAGTAGAAATTCCAGAACTCCTGCTGAGGTCTTTGAGTCACAGTGCATTTGCAATATTCAGGTACCTCTTCAAGTAGTATTCTCTCAGAAAAGTCTTTGCTGGCCAATTCTATACAGCCACCCCTGTGACCATCACTATCACACAAGATTTTATTTCCTTTATAACAATACACATGACAACAGTTATGATACTTATTTCCTTTACAGACTTTTCATCTGACATAATATTCATCCCTTTAAAACCTAAGTTTCCTTCCTTGGTTCTAACTTTCAGCATGGTCTACTACCTAGCATTTAGTATGTGACAAATCTCTAAAGTGGATATTTAAATTCTGATTTTGAAATTAATGGTATTTTGATTAACATATATTTGAAACTCTTCAGGAAAAAATTAAGCTTGAAATTGTGAAATACAAAAGAATTCTTGCATTTGTCACATGGATACACCTCATATGAACACTTGATTACACACTTCTGACTTCTCGTTGCCTTCATCCTCATCCATGCAGATTGTTGGTTATTTACTGCTAAATAAGCCAATGAACACAGCACAATACTGAAGCAGTTTTTTGATGTGCCTTTGGTGTAATAAATTAAAATTAGGAACCTAACACTGGTGTAATAAAATTGTCTGGACTTCAACCACCTATTAGCACATGTCTCACTAGTCTCTCGTATGGATAAGTTTTTTTTCCCCCCTGCTTTAGGATACAGTCCAGGATCACACACTGGATTTATCTGGGCTGCTCTAGAGCAATATCTCTGTCTTAAATGACCTTGATATTTTGCAGTACAGTTCTCAGCCTGTTTTTTTTTTTCCCTGATGTTTGCTCGAGATTAGATTCAGAGGAGGTATGTGTGTCTTCAAGGAAAATGATGTCAGTAAGCATATGGTATCTTTCATATTACAATATTGACTTTCATGACTTGGTTGTGGTGGTGTCTAAGTTTACTTAAAAACTACCACTTTTCCCTTTGGAATTACTTGGTCTATGATGGAATGCTAGAAACTACATAGAAACTTTGTTTCTCGGAAAGATAGTTTTATTTCTGCCTATTCATTTTATTCACGGTTTTTTTTTTTGCGTTTTCAGACCTCTGATCTTTGCACAAATTCATAACCACATTAATGGTGCTGGACAGCAGCATTTATTGCCATGATGGAAATGAGTTACTTTTCCATTTATTTTATTCATATGTATGGAGTACTTGTACTATCAGAGTGTTCCTTTATGCATTTATATGAATATAAATTGTATGTATGTAACTGAATGCAAAATGTATGTGTGTAAATTTATGTATGTAAAATCTCATGATTTTAATCTATCCTAGATTTTGAGGCTTGTTTGTACATGATTGGGTGGGTGAGAGCCTTTCATAGTACTTCTTTAGGTTTTATTTCCCTCTCCATCACTACTTGATCCCTTTCTTTCTAATACACACACACACACACACACACACACACACACACACACACACAAAGATGTTCTAATCTCAGCTTGAACCTGTGGTCACTTTTCCTGAATATTTTTTACTTAAATTTTTTTAACTTTCATAATTGTATACATTGTATCATGACCATTTCTACTCCCATTTCTCCCTTCTACCACTGCCATATAGCCCTAACACATCCATCCCCTTCCCAACTTTAATTTCTCCTCCTCCTCCTCCTCCTCCTCCTCCTCCTCCTCCTCCTCCTCCTCCTCTTCCTCCTCCTCCTCCTCTTCTTCTCCCCTTTTTTCTCCTTCCCTCTCTCCCTTCTTCCCTCCCTCCCTCCCACCTTCCCCTCTCTTCTCCTCTCTCTCTCTCTCTCCCTGTTTATTAACCACTAAGTCATTATTAG
Source organism: Lophiomys imhausi (assembly GCA_907164525.1). Lineage (NCBI taxonomy): Eukaryota > Metazoa > Chordata > Mammalia > Rodentia > Muridae > Lophiomys > Lophiomys imhausi. Next base: position 1,424,657 of record CAJQZJ010032893.1, read on the forward strand.
TGTTGCTCTTATATCTGTAGGCATGAGGATGTCCAATTAAGCATGTCCAACCTATTGGTGGCCCCACCCTCAAGAAGAATGATTCATCTTCCTCCAGGCGCTATCACACTTCAGTAGCTCCTCAGTTAGGAGTGGGTCCTGGAAAACACTTCTCCCATCTATCTAGGAATTTTGGCTGGCTCTGTCTTGAGCAGGTAAACAACAGCTGCTGTTGAGTTAATGAGCACAGCAGCCATGGCATGTCTAGAAGACAGCACTTAACAGCACACCTCCCCCATCATCCAGCTCTTCCGTTCTGTTCTCACGCTCAGTGTGGGCTGGGAGACTTAAAGGTGTATAGTTTTTCAAGCTCTGTATTTATTTAAATAAAGTCCATCCTTGAGTAGATTATTTTACCATTGTTTTATGATCTGGACAGTATGGCTCATAATTTTTCCCCCTAGCTTTCTATTCTAATATTCACACCAGCTGTTCTGTCATTTGTATTTTTATATGTTTCAAGCAGTTTCACGCCAGTCTATCCTTGTAAATCATTGGATATTTCTGAGAAACTTACCTTCTCAACATTGAACTCTATTTTTCTCCTTGGTTATTTCTGTAACCTGACTGTTGCAGGTCCATTTTCCCAGGTGCACTAACTTTCATGCATGTAGATTCAGGTCTTTATTTCTGAAGTTTTCTTTGATTGTAGTTAAAATATTAGCTCTATCCTTGGACACCAATATGAAATTTGTTATTCTTTATTGCTTATCTTCCATTTCAGCCACTTTTTCTCTGTTTCTTTGGATACAGTTCTTTGTTCCTTTTGTTATTGTTTCTGTTCTGCTGCTTTGCCATACCATAATATTCCCATTTGAGCTCGTCGTCTCTTGGGGATTTGACAATCTGCTCTTGTCCTGATATTTTCCCACTTTCCTTGTCTCTTCTCTGAATTCCATCTACTTCTGAGAGTCACTGTTTATTTTGTCTCTCATGTTTTGACATCTGCTAATGATTGTTTAAGGATTCTAAATCAGATATGGGGGCTTTTGTGTTCTTTGTCTTCTGTTTTGTGATGCTTTCTAGAGAGAAAATTCTATCTGGGGAAGTATTTTGATCCTGGTTTTGTTGTTTTATAGTAACCTTTACATAGTACATTCACTTTTCTATAATCCATCCTGTTTATTCATGGAGGTTTACATAATTTTTGGTTCAATAGTGCCCTCTTCTGTCAGTGTAGCAAAGGCTGGTTTTAATGAGGAGGGGGCAGAGGAAATTGTCATTTTTCACTGAGGGGTAAATTTTGTAAATTTTCGTATCTTAGCACATGAAGCATTTTCTTACTATTTTTACATAGTTTTCACCCTATGAGTCTATCTTAATTTATTTCATTTCTCTTGATGAGAATTTCAGCTCTACATATATTATCACATTGATATGCACAAAGACTATACGGAAGCACACTTCCCACAGTAATGCATATCTAGGTTATTTCTTTATAACTTTACTAATGTTTATCACCAGACGTATTGATATCATCATGTTACCCTGTGTGTATGCATTAGTTGAACATTTACTATTATTATTATTATTATTATTATTATTATTATTATTATTATTTTGGTCAAGACCAGGTATTGTATGTGTCCGGCATGCACTCTACCAATTGAGCTGAATCCCTGGCCCCAGCATTTTTTTAATGTCTGGAACCCATTTGCAGTTTTTTTTCTTTTCTGTGAATTATATTTTCACAGCTTTTACTCTAACTTAAGTACTTATTTGGAGCTGGAATTAGGTCTTGTTATGAATTCAGTTCTAGCCTTTGCCTATGAAGACCCATGGAGCAGAACAGTTAAATCAGACTGGACATTTGCTGTGAGGGGAGAATTTCAGAGGCTGGCCTAATCTAAGCAGGTTCATTCACCCTGAAATTTGAACTGGCTCAAGGCAGAGTTGCTGCGCTAGATATTCATAAGGTCTTAAGATAAAATGTCCTGGGAAGATGCAATGTCAGTTCTGCTGGAACTAATATTGCGATATGCCAAAACGATCATTCAGCTTGACAGTTATTGGTAAAATGGAAACTACAGAAAGCTAATTGCAACAAGGAACGAGGGAAGACACCGAGTAACAACCAGAAATAATTGATGCTTCAATTCTATGGAAGTTGTGAGCAAAATATTCATTTTGCTCCAGTGTTATTTGAAAGTTTTAATAAATGTTTTTGAGTTGTCTATTGTAACCTTTGGAGAAAAATTGCCCTTTACTTTAAATTGGTTGCATGGCTTTCCTTTCCTTAATTATAATAATTTTCCTGTGAAAAGCATTAAATTGTGCTCCTTATTATACTAAAAGGGCAAATAAAGCCAATGAATGACAGATTCAAAGAACTATACAGCTCAGTTATGATTTATAGAATATACCTTCCAATGTAGGCATTTTTTTTATTATTGCAACAAGTCCAGCACAGACTGGCACCTCCTTGGCAAGGTGCAAACATCAAATATATAGGACATTTAGTTATTTGAGTTTTCATTTATGGTAAAAAATTAAGAATATCTTTCTATGATCTTAATCATTCAACACTTGCTTGTGGATCAATTAAAGACCTTAAATTGAAAATACCTTTATTATGACAAAATAGCCATTATAGATGGAAGAAACAATTCTACCAAATCATCTAGAAAATATTTTTCTAGTTAGCTAGAAAGGAGGAGGAGAAGCAAGAGGAAGGAAGGAGGGAGGAAGTTGGGGGAGGAGGATGGGGAGAGATATGCATACCTGGGCTGTGTTATGCCACTGTTGGACATAGACAATCTCATATGATATGAACAACAGATGAGGTTACTAAGACCACAAAACAGAGAGAAGAAACAAAGACAGTTTATAATTTTATGAAGTTTATGTCACCTACAAAATGTCAGTCATTTATCGCTCCTGGCTACTTAAAAATTTTTTTTCTTTCTTTAAAGGTTTATTTATTACTTCATTTCATTTCCATTGCCACCCCCTCCCTCACACCCTCTACCCTCTACCCCCTCTCCTACTCCTCCCATGCCTCCCGTGTGGGGTGTCTCAGTTCATTAGTCACATGAGGTCTAAGCGCTTCCTCTTGCACAGGAGGCATGCATGGTAGTTCCACTAGGGTGGAGTGTCCCAATGACAGGTAACCAAGTCCCTGTTCCTGCTCTTTTGGGTCTATTGACTATAGGATGGTTATCCTGTACTATAATGACTAAAATCCAGTTATAAGTGAACATATGTCATGTGTTTCTTTCTGAATCTGAGTTAGCTCACTCTTGATGAGTTTTTCTAGTTCCATCCATTTGGTTGCAGATTGCATGATTTCCTTGTTTCTGATAGCTGAGTGGTATTCGATTGTGTAAATATACTACAGTTTTTTAAAAAATCCATTTTTCAGTTGAAGGACATCTGTGTTGTTTCCAATTTCTAGCTATTACAAATAAAGCTGCTATGAACATAGTTGAGGAGATGTCCTTGTGGATTGGTAAGGAATCTTTTGGATATATACCCAGGAGTGGTATGGCTGGGTCTTGAGGTAGAGCTATTCCAAGTTTTCTAAGATATCGCCAAACTGATTTCCATAGTGGTTGTACAAGTTTGCACTCCCACCAACAATGTGGGAGTGTTCCCCTTTCTCCACAGCCTCACCAGCTTGTACTGTCTTTTGCATTTTTGATCTTAACCATTCTGCCAGGTGTGAGATGGATTCTCAGAGTCCACTTGAGTTGCATTTCTCTGATGCCTAAGGATGTTGTGCATTTCTTCAAGTGTCTTTCGGCCATTTTAGATTCCTCTTTTGTGAATTCTCTGTTTAGATCTGTACCCCATTATTTTTATTGGGTTACTTGGTTTGTTGGTGTTTAATTACTGGAGTTCTTTATAGATTTTGGATAATAGCCCTCTGTCAGATGTAGGGTTGGTGAAGATCTTTTCCCAATCTGTAAGCTACCGTTTTGTTTTAATGACAGTGTCCTTTGCCTTAAAGAAGTTTTTCAGTTTCATGAGGTCCCGTTTATTGATTGTTGGTTTTAGGGTCTGAGCTATTAGTGTTCTGTTCAGGAAGTTGTCACTAATGCCAATAAGTTCCAGGCTTCTCCCCACTTTCTCTTCTATTAGATTTAGTGTATCAGTTTTATGTTAAGGTCTTTGATCCACTTGGACTTAAGTTTCATGCAAGGTGATAAGTATGGGTCTAATTTCATTCTTTTACATGTTGACATCAAGTTGGACCAGCACCATTTGTTGAAGATGCTGTTGTTTTTCCATTGTATGGCTTTGATTTCCTTGTCAAAAATTAAGTGACCGTAGGTGTGTGGGTTTATTTCTGGATCTTCAATTCAATTCCATTGATCAATCTCCTGGTTACTTTTGAGTACTGTTTTTTTATGAATGAATTATCTCTCATGTCCTCCTCCTCTACTTGCTAAAATACATAATTGTCCCCTCTCTGAAAATGTCCAGTCTTCAATAAATCTGCTCTCTCTTGGATCTTCCTTCAAATCTCCCAGCCAAAACCCAAATGCTATTATGGATTCTTTGTGACAATTTTGTTAAATCTACTTAAACTGTTCTCAAAAAAAAAAAAAAACCCATATAACAGATGGTATGGACAAAAGAAATATATTTCTCACAACTCAGAAGGCATGAAGTCTCAGGTCAGGGTGTGGCATGCTGAGTTTATTGCAAGGGCTTCATTCCTGATTTGCAGACCCAAAAGATTGATTCATAAAATGCTTCTTACTATCCTCTCATGCTAGGACAATTAATGTTTATACTCATTTTTAAATACAACTCCTGTCCTAAAATCAGTGATGGGTTGATTATAAGGGATAAGCAACAAATTAGTCAAGGTTTCATTCATTTTGGAACCGAAATGTATAAAACAAGTATAATGAGCTGGGAAGATTAAAATCAACTATCAAAGTAACAAGTAGTTTGATAAATCTCTTTTCTCCTTGAGTTAATGAAATCAACCAAGATGTTGGCATTTCCTTAGACTCGCTTCCAAAGTTATTTCTAATGAATTCTAAAGTTAAGGTTTGTGTTTTCTAAGTGATTTTTTTGTTTGTTTTTGATCAAGTTCTAAGGATGGTGGCATGAAGAGAGATGTTTCTTCCAAGTTACTCTCCCACAGAAATTGGTACTACCTTTTAGCTCCAAATAATATTCTTGCTGCTATTTGACTACTTGCTGTGAGAGTCTTAAGGTGCCTTTGTTTGTCCTTTCAATTGTATTATTGTTTCCCCAAGGAAATCCAATTTTACATGTGTTTTGACAGCTAAGAAGAAGCAGGAGTGCTTAGCAGAACAAATATTTCTATCTCAGATTCAATTGTTCTTACAGCTGCTAGAGGGATAACTAAAAGGGAAACAGAGGTTAATGCCATTTGTCACCTGTCATTAGTCTCTTGGTACTCTTTAGACTTCTCTGTTTCCATCACTGTGGAAATGTGGTAGCAACATGTACACAATCCTCATGCTTTTGGTGCTGGATACATTTTAATGTCCCCTTGGTTTGGCCATCATTGAGAAACTTACCTTTCTAGCTCCCACAGTTCCTCTCATTCAATAAATTTGCTAACAATAAACGTAATACTGTGATGGAACAAGGAAGGCTGCTAAAAATTAATCTAAATAGTACCAATAAAACTGATTTTTGATCTCAGCCATTCTGACAGGTGTGAGATGGAATCTCAGAGTCGCCTTGAGCTGCATTTCTCTGTTGCTTAAGAATGTTGAGCATTTCTTCAAGTGTCTCTCAGCCATTAGAGATTCCTCTTTTGTGAGTTCTTGGTTTAGCTCTGTACCCCATTTTTTGATTGGATTATTTGGTTTGTTGGTGTTTAATTTCTTGAGTTGTTTATAAATTTTGGATATTAGCCCTCTGTCAGATGTGGGGTTGGTAAAGATCTTTTCCCAATCTGTAGGCTGCCATTTTGTTCTAATGACTGGGACACTTCACTCTAGTGGAACTGTCATGTAGGACCCCAGAGCAAGAGGAAGCTCTTAGCCCTAATGTGACTGATGAACTGAGGGGGTCTAATATGTGGAGGCACCCCACACTGGAGGAGTAGGATAGGTGGGAAAGGGAGTAGAGGGTGGGAAGATGGGACCAGGAGGGGTGGCTGGAGGGGTCTGTGATGGAGATGTGACTTGAATTAATAAATAAACATTAAAAAAACCAACCCCCCCCCGAATTGTTATTCTGGTCTTCTGAGAGCAGGCCCTGCTATGGAACCAGGCATTCTTTGAATTGTCTGTCCATTTGCCTTGATCTGAGTTCTAAGGTTCTGTGTGCTGGTGCAGCCGGCTAATGGAGCAGTTCCTAATGTGACTGAATGCTGTTTTAAGAAGGCACTGCAGAATCTCATGCTATTACATATTCTGGAGTTGGTCTGGAGGTCCTCATTGACTGGCTGGGTGGTATCAGTTACATTTGACTGAATGAATGGGTTAAAAGATTAGTAAATGAACAGTGGAATCTGCAACTACATAGTGAACATAAATGACTCATGGATAAACAGTTGTAGGTGATGCTTTCTTGTGATTGTTCCACATATGATATATTTTTATCCTTTTATCAATAAAGTGATTTTTGCAGGAGGTTGCATATGATCAGATATTTAAAAAAGTCTAGTCGGATAAACTTTAGTTATAAGTAATGCAGTTGTGTTTCTGGCATTTAACTTTTGCTTTCAATGGCTCCTATATTCTCATTCATACTTTCCTTTTGTGTTAAGGGGGTTACTTCCTGTATATATACCCTTTTTTCACATTTTACTTATTATGTTGCTATTTGCTCCGTGGCTCATAATAATGAATTATAACTTACCAAACCTAGCATCATATTCACATTAACTTAATTCTAGTAAGGCATTGGAACATGCAATACTATTCCTAGTCTCTATTTTGTGGCATCACTGCTGCATGTTTCATATCTGTAAGTGCCCAAAACCAACCAAGCAAACATATATACAAACAACCTCTCAGTAAGTTATCATCATTACTACTTTATAGAATCTTGTTTTTAAACCTTGTAATATTGTCTATTAAAGAATTTTCAAAGTTGAATGATAGCAAATGGACATTCATGGATTTTCAGCTATTAATATTCCTTTTTTGCTATTAATATTTTTATTTTCATGCATATCCCTCTGCATTTCTGTGTGTTCCTGTCACCACTGCAGCTTCTTCCTTACCAATACAACTTTGCCCTCCCTAGGAATCTCCTTTGTGGTTGTTCGCATTTTCACTGCTTTTCAGTGCCACAGATCAATACACATATCTTTTATGTTATTGTAATTATTAGTTCTATGAGAATAAATATGACTTCATGCAGTCTCACACAATCACACCTGTACCATTTGTAGATGTTGTTGTTCTTCTTTTTTTTTTTTTTTTTTGTTCTGTATTTGAATGACTGTCCAGGGCCACTGGCTTCTGTCTTGAAGACCTTCAGTTGATTGACAACATGTTCCTCAATTTTTATTTTATCCGAGAAAGTCTTTAAGCCTTCATTTTTAGTAGATTGTTTTGTTGAGTGAAGAGTTCTTAAGTGGCAGATATTTTCCCTATCTTTTTTATTCTTTCCTTTGAAAATGCTATTATACCTCCTTTCTGCTCAATAACTGTTTCTGAGGGGAAGTGAGCTTCATCTTATTGGCAGTCCTCTTTGTCTTGCTGTTTTTGAGATTTTTTTTTCTGTCTCTTGGCTTTCAATATATTTACTATGCTGCTACAATAACATACTATTGGATAGTATTTGGAGCCACGTGTCCTATCTGTTTCCTCCTTTTCTCTTCTGGGGAAAAAAAAATCCTCAATCCATGGCTCTGGCGCTAGAAAGAATGGAAATGAGTTTTCCGAGTAACATCATCTCTTGGGAGCTCTGCTGATGGAGGGTGGGACTTCAAAGGTCTCATGGGCTTACCCATCTCAGTATGAAACCTCAGACCATGACTGGAGTGCATCTGGTTTAATGGTAAATGCCCTTGACAGATTCATATTTTTGAACACACCACACCAGCAGTGCTGTTTTGAGAGATTATGGAACTTCTAGGACTGAGAAACTTTTGAGCTGACATAGGTCACTCTGGGTAAGCCTTGGGGACTGTAGCCCAGGCCCACCTCTGGTCTGATGGTAAAGTGATGGGATCAGCCTCTGTGAGTTCCTATTGCTACATACTGAGCCCTCCTTATACTGTTTCCACCAAAACAGACTGCACTGTCCTAACTATGCAACCCGTCCCCAAAGAGACCCTTCTTCCTTCAAGTTGCTTTTGTCAGGTTTTCTGTCACTGTGACAAGAAAATTAAGTAATATTTGGGGAGTAAAGGCAAACAGGGGTTCTGGTATTGTCACCTAAGATAGAATCCCTGATTCATGAGTGGATTTCTCTGTATTGAAGTTAGCTGGTGCTTCCCAGCTGGTGCACATTAATGTCTTTCAGAATGACTCGTTATTATTTAACTGATTTTTTCCCTGCTCTCTTCTCATTCTCTTCCCATTTTGATACTCTTACTAGGAATGATTCCCTATCTTGGCTATTATGAACAGTGTCATAATAAAGTATCTTGGGGGTCGGTTGTCATGGAGTCCTGTATGTATACAACCAGAACAAATGATTTTTTAATTTTCTTTATGACTAAGAATACTGAGTGGTTTTTATTTGTTCTTTTTTATTGGAAATATATATTTTTCATACAATGCATTCTGATCAAAATTTCCTTTCCTCTAACTCCTCTCAGATCCTTCCCACCTCTCCCATTCACACAAATCCAATTAATATATTGCTCTCTCAAATAAAATAAAATAAACAAAACAGGACAAAACAAACAGGAAAAAAAAGAAGTCTCCCTTGGTAATCATTCCATTTACCTGTGAAATTCACATTTTTTTGTAGCTGAGTAATATCCCTTTGTGTAAATGTACCTCATTTTCTACCTCCATCCATCTGTTAAGGACATCTAAGCTGTTTCCAATATGTTTCTGGGTATTATTAATAGAGCAGCAATGAATATGGTTGAGAAAGTGACTCTGCAGAGGGATAAAGCATCATTTGCATATATGCCCGATGTGGTACAGCTGGATCTTGAGACAGGTCTATTCCAAGCGTCCTGAGAAATGGCCAACTGATTTCCATGTTGCTATACAAGTTACAGCCCCAGGATCAAAGGATGAGTGCTCCTCTTGATTTACATCCTTGTTACTATGAGCTGTCATCTGTTTTATTGATCTTGGCCATTCTGACTGGTATTAGATGAAACCTCAAAGTAGTTTTGATTTTCATTTTCGTGATGGCTAAGAGTGTCAAATATTTCCCTAAGTGTTTCTCATTCATCTGTGTTTAATCTTTTAAGATCTTTGTTTACCTCTGTACCCCATTTTTAATTGTGTTATTTTCTAGGTTTTTTTTTAAATTCTCTTTATGTTTTAGATCATCTGCCAGATATATAGTTAGTAAAAGTCTTTTCCAGTTTCTATAGGCTGATGCTTTGTCCACTGATGGTGTCCTTTGCCATACAGAAAGTTTTCAGTTCTATGAGGTCCCACTTATTGTTGTTCTTAGTGACTGCACTATTGGTATTCTGTTCAGAAAGTCTTTCCCTGTGCAATAATTCAATACTATTCCTTACTTTCTCTCCTATCATATTAACCATTGAAGTCCTTAACTCATTTGGAGTTGCGTCTTGTGCAGGGTGATAAGTACAGATCTGTCCGTAGTTATGCATTTATGTACTTTGCATTCTTCTGCATGCAGCCATCTAGCTTGACCTGCACCACTGATTGAAAATGCCCTCTTTCAAGCAACATCTGCTTACCCTAATAGAAGAGACAGATAGGTCCTCTTCAAAAACCTTAAGAGATCTTCAGAATATGGCATTCAAAGATGTTTTCGTAACTTTAGATTTTTTTATATCAAGACACATCAACTCCTGACAGCACCCCCTATTCTACACCAAGTAGAAGATGAGCATTGAAGAATCTCCAGTGGGAGATGATTGAATTAGTTGCAAGCCTATCTCTTGGTAGGAAAAGCCCATTGCTCCAACTGTAGACAGAATGCTGTAAACCTGGAAGCAGGTAAGTCGACAGCCTAGCTCTGCCAAGACAGGGTAGGCAAGTCCTTCATAACCCCTGCTCTACAATCAATGTCTGTCAGAGAAATGGGGCCAAACGACTGAAGATCGATGCTGTAATGTATGGAGAGAAAATGGGAACTGTCCAGGCAGCCACTGGTGTGTCATTTCTTAGTTTGGGAAGCTGAAGGCCCTGTACTTGCTATAAAATCTGATATATTTATCCCTCTCAGGTCTCTGAGGTGGTTGAAGAAGAGATAGCTAGAGTCTCATAATTAAATTTTGAGTTGTTTAGGAGTCAAGAGAGTGTTATAGATCTAAGAAGATACTTTTAAAATTGTGTTGCAAGTTGGTATGAATGTTGAGTCAGATATAGAACTTTAAACTCATGGAGATGTTTAGATAGTAGAACTGTGCCTAATTACCTCTGTTGTACTGTATTGTATTTATTATTATAAGAGAAAGAGCCATTTGTTGGACTGAAAGGGGAAACTGTAGGGGGAAATAAGATATACCTTAAGCTTAAAAAAAAAGGGAAGAGGATGGGGGGTTGAGGGTGGGAGGGTGGGACTTGAGGGGGGAATAGGGAGGGGACTGCGATTGAGATGTAACTTGAAGAAATAAAAAAAAAAGAAAGAAAGAAAATGCGGTCTTTTTTTCTAGTGTGTTATCTCTGCATTCTCTATCAAAGATCAGGTGTCCACTGGTGTGCAGACTTATGTCTGGGTCTTCAATTCAATATATGTGTCTGCCAGTGTTATACTGTTTTTATTACGGTAACTCTGTAGTATAATTTGAGATCAGGGATGGCGATACCTCTAACAGTTTTTTATTGTTCAGGTTTTTTTTTAAGCTATTCTATTTGTTGATATTTGTTTGTTTCTATACGAAACTGAAAGTTGTCCTTTCAAAGTCTGTGAAGAATTGTGTTGAAATTTTGATGGAAACTGCATTGAATCTGTAGATTGCTCTTGTTACCATGGCTATTTTCACTGTATTAGTCCTACTGATCCATGAATATGGGAGATCTTTCCATCTTCTGATAACCTTCTTCAATTTCTTTTTTCAATGTCTTAAAATTTTATCACATGTGTCTTTCACTTGCTTGGTTAGAGTTACCCCAAGATATTTTTGAGACTAATGTGAAAGGTGTTGCTACCTGATAGTCTATGTATTTCTTGACTATTTTTTAGTTTTTGTCTGATGAGAACTTATGACTAATATTACATCACCTCCATTCACCACTTTGTATTTTGCTAGCTTGACGTACTATATTTAGTTTTGAAAAATATTCTGTTCACCACTTTTGCCTTTCGCTTGCACTTTTCTTGATGACTGTCTTGTCTTATTGCTCTACATAGGACTTTTCTCACTTCATTTTTTTGCTGATGTATGCTTCCCTTCACATGTTTAGGAGAACCCTCAGTGTAAAGACTCTTGAGTTGTTCTCTTCTCTGAGTCCTCTGCAGAAAGTTCTGCTTCCATGTGGCTCCCAGGTTTTCTGATGAGAAGCCTGACTCTAATGGGAATCTTCCTCCTTTGTAAATTATCCACACATTCTATTCAGCTTTTAAAAACATTTTTTTCCTTAAATTTTGGGCTTTTAGAGTTTTTCAGGCATGGGTCCATATGAATGATTGCTGTCAGCAGCTATTCCTGGAATGCAGTGAGCCTTCCCACCTGCCAATGCGGGCATCTACAGCAAAGTGATTCTCCTTTAATTTATTTGTGTAATATTTGCTCCTTTCCTATCTTGCCTCTTTTGTTTTTCTTTCTAAAATTCTTACTTTTAAGTCAAATCTTACAGTTACAAACTCTAACATTCATAGCTTTTCTCTCATGAGTTATTTCTCTCTGTATTCTTTCATTATAGTTTTGAAATGTTCTACCATTTCAGTATCCCAGGCCTCTAAGTTCTTAGTAGTCTCCTTTTCTCTTTGAGCTCAAGTATTTAACTTTAGGAGTAAAAAATTATGCATTGTAGGCTTCTTTTATTTTTTTGGCATGTAATGTTCATCATAGAAACAGAAAAGAATGAAAATATGAACATTAAATTTTCTTTTCAGTTGGTTGAGTAGATAGAAAAAGTAGGATCAATACTCAATAGCTGAAGCCACAATTTCTAAATGTAACTCAAGGTGTCACACATGCAAGTTCAACAGTTTACCATTGAGCTACATGTAGTCCCAGCTATATGTGAGTTTGTCTGGGCCTCTCTAATCAAAATTGAATTTGTCATCTGCATATTTAGAACACAAGAGTTTAGTGTTCTTGTGCTTATGGACATTATTTATGGGGAACAGAATAGGAGAGGCCAGAGGCAAAGGCAAGACATCGTGAGTCCTGGAAAGTCAGCCCTAGCCTGAGCTAATGTTCCAAAAGTGTTTTACTATATCTTTTTTTTATATTTGTTCTCTCTCTCTTCTCTCTCTCTCTCTCTCCATATATATGATCTATTTATCTATCTGTGCATCTATCTATCTATCTATCTATCTATCTATCTATATCTATCCATCCATCTATCTATCTATCTATCTATCTATCTATCTATCTATCTATCTATC
>CAJQZJ010032893.1:1437311-1458404 GCA_907164525.1 Lophiomys imhausi
ATCTATCTATCTATCTATCTATCTATCTATCTATCTATCTATCTATCTATATCTATCATTGATCTGTTGTCATTGCATGTACAGCTGGCCTGTGGGCTGCTTGTGATTCCCATGTCTCTGCCTCCTATCTTGTTATAGCAGTATTGGGATTATAGACATCTACTACTGTGCCTGGTTTTATACAGGTTCAGTCAGGGTCTTTATACTTGCCCATCAAGTGAATTACCTACTTTGATATGCCTCAGCTCTGGCCCTTTAAAAAAATACAGTTTTTAATTTAGTGTGTGGAGGTGTTTCTTGCTTTTTACTACTGGCTCTCACTATACAGCTCAGACTGACCCAACTCATAACTCCATTGTCCTGACCTCTAGTGTGAATGTAGGTGTGCAGCACCATGTCTACCTCTGGAGGGATTGCTGTCTTATTTTCTTAGATCTCAAGAAATCTGCACAGAAGCTAGGGAGACTTAGGAGCAAAGGAGTCTCCTCCCTGGTTTCCAAAGAGGGGTATGGCAACTTCACATATGGAAAATTTCTATGTTACTGCATGGGAAGGATTGATGTCACATGAATATGCACTAGCGGTGGATACGGCTTTATGGTTATGTTAAATATATATATAGTTACAGAGCCAATGGACCTAGTGGCTTCCTTCCCAGAGAAGAAGAAAAAGATGAGCAGAAAATCTTCTCTTAAAACAGAACTAGTAGGTGAGGTCTGTAATTCTGGTAGCCATGGCAGTTAATTTTATGTGTCACTTAGGCTAGGTCATAAGGTACCCAGATGTCTGGTTGAATACGAATTTGAATCTTCCCACAAAGATGCTTTCAGATATGTTAACATTTAAATGCCTAGACTATGTAAAGCAGATTGTCTTCCTTAATGTGGGTGGGTTCCATCCATTCAATCGAGGGTATAGCTATAAAAAGAAGTCATGACTCCTGAATAAGAGAGAGCGCCTTATTATCTTAAAATAGAACATGCATTTTTTTTGTTGCTTTTATATTTCAACTGAAACATTGGTTCTTCCTGGGTTTTACATTTGCCAGTTCTTGTACTGGGGTTATATGCCATTTGGTGCTGGAAGTCTTTCATATTTAGACTGTAGCTGCACCATTAATTTTCATGGGCCTCTATCTTATCAACTTACCATAACAATGTTGGGGCATTCATAATCCAGTTCCTTCCATTTCCCCTTCCATACGTGTTTATAGTATTTCATATGATTACATAAAATATATGTACAAAATATAATGCATCTAATATATGCTAATTATATCATATCAGAGAAGAAACACCTGCTGTTAGTAAAGAGTATGTTGACCATATTTCTTTCTCTAAAATCAGCCACTAACCCCATACACAAGATTTGCTCACTGGAGAAGCCAACTTCATCTAGATCAGCAGTTTTTTTTTTTTTTTTTTTACAATTGCAAGATGTTTTATTTTCCTATTTTATTTTTTTTCATTTTCTTTTAGGGAGAGATTGAAAGAAAAGAGGGAATTTAATGGAGAGATGGGTAGATGTATGGAGTTGATGCATGATGTGAAATTCACAAAGAATCAAAAAACGTTTTTAAAATATTAAAAGTTATAAAACTTTGTACACCAATGTAAAACTAAAGCCACTTTTCTATGTCTAAACAAGGATTTTCTAATGTAGTTTTCTTTTTTTAATAATTAATTTTTTATTTCTTCAAGTTACATCTCAATCACAATCCCCTCCCTACTCCCCCCTCCAGTCCCATCCACCTTCCTCCCCCTCAACTCAACTCCCCGTCCTCTTCCCTTCTTTTTTTTTTTTTTAGTTTAAGGTATTTATTTTTTACCCCCAACAGCTCTCCCTTTCAGTCCAAAAAATGGTTCTTTTTCTTATAACTATAAATACAATACAAAACAACAGAAATAAATAGGCCACAATTATAAGAGTTATATGGCTTAGCATACATTCCCAATGTCCAGTCCATATGTATTTGGCACCTGACTTTAACATTCTACTATCTAACCATTTCCATGAGTTTTAAGTTCTATATCTAACTCAGCTTTCATACTAACTTGCCTCACAATTTTAAAAATATCTTCGTAGATCCAGAACACCCTCTTGATTCCTAAACAACTCAAAATTTAACTATGAGACTCTAGCTATCTATTCTTCAACCACCTCAGAGACCTGAGAGGGATAAATATATCTGATTATATAGGAAGTGCAGGGCCTGCAGCTTCCAAAACTAAGAAATGACATACCAGTGGCTGCCTGGACAGTTCCCATTTTCTCTCCATACATTACAGCATCAATCTTCAGCCATTTGGCCCCATTTCTCTGACAGACATTGATTGTAGAGTAGGAATTATGAAGGACTTACCTACCCTGTCTTGGCAGAGCTAGTAGATCAGTAGTTTTTAACCTGTGGGTTGTGACCCCTTTGGGGATCTAACAGCCCTTTCATAGCGGTTGCATATCAGATATTTACATTATGATTCATAACAGTGGCAAAATTACAGTTATGAAGTAGCAACGAAATAATTTTATGTTTGGGGGCCACTACAACAGGAGGAACTGTATTAAAGGTCATATACATAAGAAGGTTGAGAACCACTGATCTAGATGTGAACACTAAAAAAGAGGGATAGGTAGAGAAATCATCTATATTACTTTTCTAAAAGCCAAATATTTAAAGAATGATATGCCTTTTTATGCCCTAATGTTCTCTATCTACACTATCACTTAGAAGCAAGAAAGTAAGAAAGAGACCCAATAGTTAAATCAGATTTGATGGGCATATAAGACTGCTGATTTCCAAGAAACAAGTAAGCAAGCAGTGTTAGCCCAAACTCGTCCTAGTACAGAATTCAATCATTTAACTCTACTTTCTTGTACCAATGATGTGTCCTGACATCTGACAGGATGGTTTAGGGGGCAATTCCTGACACTGGCTTCCATCCTCCGTCTGTTGTGGATACCAGGACAGTGAAAACTACAGACATTATTCAGTCATGCCAGGGAGAATGGAATGATTTGAATAAACAGAATTTCACCAAGTGACAATTACTATAATTTTGTTAACTGTGTCTTAATTTCCTCTTTTCCTTTTCCCAAGAGAGGCATGTGCAACTCGTAAAGTAGCTGCTGGAAATAGAAAAAATTATAATGGAAATGGTGTGACCCTCCACCAAGTAGCAAAGTACTGAGTTAATTTTAAAAGACAGTGTCATTAAATCTATTTTTAAATTGCTTTTCTTCTCAAACAATCCTGCATATTGAACAAGATCATGATGCTACTATTTCCCTTCAGATATATTAAGTGAAGATTCAGTCAGCAAAATACTGATTATCATTCATTAACTAGTCATCATGCCCAGGAATGATATATATTTGGACATACTCAACAATTTTGGAGGGTAGATCTGGAGTATTGCAAAGTAACATCCTCAGAATGTATTACTCTCACAGCATTTTCCATACACTTACCTTATTCCTAGCTGCACATCTGCAACACGTTTCCATTCTCCACTGACCTTAGAGACAAACATGGCAGAGTTACAATCAAGAGAAATTCAAAGAAGGAATTGTGCACACAGCTAGGCTCAGCACAGAGCATCACAAGGTCCTCTGAGGCAGAATGGAGAACACTCCAAAGAACGAGAGAGATACATTCACGATGAAAAGAGTCTGGCTTCTGGAAGCTGTGGCCCAGACACCTGGCAAGTTGCACTACTGTGTGTGAACATAAAGCAATACATTGTTGCAGTATACCACAGAGATTTTAAAGACATTTTAAATTACAACTAGAATTACTAAAATGAGTTTTGCCATAGTTTCTATCTTCACATCATCTTAAAGAAATGAATGAATCATCTTCAGAGAATCATCTTCATCTTCATTTGAATTATGCTCTAACTTTATAGATCTGAATCCGCAACACTCACCAATCCTTCATGATCTAAATGCTACTCCAAGGATACACATATCCTAGTTTCACAGAAGCAAGAGTTAAACAGCAAGTAAGGAGAAGAAAGGAAAGGTTCTAAACACCTTTCTCAATTAGATGCTTATTTGAAAGTCAGCGAGAAAAGGCAGGCAATGATGGCCAGTTTGATGAATAATTGGGTACCACTGCAACAAGTACACTGTTACACTGTTGAAGAGCCAACAGGACTAAGATCCCCTGTGAGAAATGGAGACATTAGCTCTTAAAAGAGCTATATCCTAGGTAGAGAATGCTTTAAGTCTCTTTACAGAGGAAGCAGAAGCCAGTGTCCAACTCAAGGGACATTTGATTGCCAATTCAAATCGACACATCATCAGAATTAAGATTCCTACAAACTAAGAGATGTTTTCAAAAAAAAATAAACTAAGTACAATGAAGAAATTCAACATCTGCTTAATATCTGAAGGGTTTTTTTTTTGTCAACACTTAGAACAGAATGTTGAAACTAAAATTATATGCAATTCTGCTATTACATCCAGCATCTAGGGATTTAAAATATAGTCCCAGAAAACATTGTGTTTTCCACAGAGTTTAATGAAGGAAACTTACTTTATAATTGAAAATGTGTGTAGTCCTGAATCTCTGTCATCCCAGAATTATGTCTTGTTACTTTCCCAGCCCATCAGTTCCTATAGAGCTCCAGTTCATGCCCTTTGTAAGTCAAAGTCAATCTCAGGAGTGCAGACTGTAAGAGCTATTTCCTGCAAGACATTGATCAAAAGCATGTATCCACTTCACCACATTTTAGCATCCCTAAAGTCAGATTTTGTAGTATACGAGGAGGTGTCACATTACAGTCTCTTGCATATGTCCATCTGTAGTTGCTGCTGGAGTAAAATAGGCTTACATTGCCAGACACGTCAGAAAGTTTCAATGTATTAATATGCACTAATGTCACATTATAAGGTTGAACAGCTCTAAGGTGACTTAGTTATCTCACAGTTATGATAAATCACTCAGTCTATTTAATCTTATGAAAAGTCATCCATAGAAGAATGGGCAGAATATTTCTACCTTTATTCAATACAAATAAGTTAATGTCCTAAATTTTATACTTGTGTTTATATTTTGTGTGTGTTGTAGGATAATAGTCAACGATGTTCTCCTTGTATGGTGAGCATAGAAATATTAGCATTTCTAAACTTAAAAAAAAATCATTTTCATGAAAATAATTATATACCTATTAAAGTGGGGAAATTCAGTGTTCAAAATAAAATGAGTCAAAATATATTATCTTTTGCATGAATGTAACAAATGATTGATGATTTATATTAACATATGCAATTGCTGAGAAAACACTTAAAAAGTATTATAAAATAAAAATTTGATTTTTAGTTGCAAGAATTTGAGAATTTTCTCATGGGATAAATACATGCATTAGCATTTTAATATGTTTAGAATACTAAAAATGACTCAATGAATGGCCTAGATGTGTGAGACACTAATGCGGTAATAAAAATTAAAAAAAAATTGGTGGTTTTACAAAATCAACTATAACAAGGCGGGAATTGTGTTTATAACCAAGGGAAAGAATTACCTAATATTAGGCAACATGTTAACCTTGGAAAAAAATGTCAAGATACCTTTATATGTTGATTAAAGTTAAATATATTATGCATGTTATTTTTTTCAGTTTTACAGAAAAATATAGCAGAACAACAGAGCACTGTATGATCATATCACACTGTACAATTATTCATAGCCTTTGATCTGTACTGAGTGTTTAGGAAAGTAGTTACTATGATTTGGGTCAGAGATGATTCTATGGCTTATGTGAAATCTCCAGACTATGATGCCCCTGAGAGGTGATGGAGAAAGCTTGAAGAGGTAGAGCTGAGGTGAAGGAAATCAGGGTATTGGGAATGCCACTGAAAGAGATCTTTGGACCTTGTCTCCTCCCAATTCTCTTTCCTGGTTGCTAGAAAGCAACAGCCCTTCTCCTTCGTCAGGCACTCCTTCCTTACTATGATGTTTCCCCTAGGTACATCTTTGAAGGCAATGGGATCAAGTGATCAGGAACTGCATCCTTCAAAATTCTCAGTCAGAATCAATCCTTACTTTAACGAGATAACTATGTCAGAGAATTGTTTTCCTTAGTCACAGTGGCAAAATATTCACTAACACTAATTTGTAATGTCTTGTCTAGTGTTTTCTCTAAACGGACTTTCTGCTAATGCTGTATGTTAGTCCTTGTTCCATCTCAAGATGGTGTCATCATTTCTCAGAAAGAAACCCTCAGACTGAGAAAAGATGACCAGTCAGCTCCACTCTGCTATCAGGAAGAGCCCTGTAGCTGAACAACTAACTAACCAAATAAAAGTATCCAAGATAGTTGAAGCTCTGAACAGTCAGGCTTGAAGCCTTGTGCTATCAATATGGAATGCTTGATTTTATTGTGCATTTCAACATCATTGTCTGTTTCTCTATCCATGCCAGAAGGTAATAATACATAGAGAAACCATTGGGAAATGTTTTGTTTGTACTATATAGCATGATACCTTAAACTACATAAACAAATTTAAGTACATTCTTTTGTAGTTGCTTGGTAGTGCTGTGAATTGAACCTAGGACCTCACCCATGCCAAGAAAGTATTCAATTACTGATCTACATTTACAGCCTTTTAAAGCTCTCTCTCTTCTCTCTCTCTCTCTCTCTCTCTCTCTCTCTCTGTGTGTGTGTGTGTGTGTGTGTGATACACACACAGTTGTGAAGGCCAGAGGTCAATAGCTGTGGTCTTCCCTAGTTGTTTTTCATTTTGATATTTTACCTTTCAATTTTTTTCACACAGTATATTTTGAACATATTTTCCTCTCCATCAACTCCTTCCAGATTCTCTCTGTCTCCCTACCCTCCCAACTCTATCCACGCTCCCTCTCCCTCAAAAACAAAACAAAACCAAAACAACAGATGGAAATGAAAATAAACAACAACAACAACAAAATCAACCAGACAAAAAATTTCAAAACAAAATACCCACTTGGTCCATCAAGTGATGAATGGATAATGAAGGTGTGGTACCTTAATACCATGGAGTATTATTTATCTGTTAAGAAAAATGAAATTATGAAATATGGATGGAGCTAGAAGCAATCATCCTTAGTGAAGTAACCCAGAACTTAAATGTTAAAGATTGTATGTTTTCTCTTAATTGTGGATGTTAGCTTTGATCTGGATAACCACAGAGGTTAGTAAGTAGCTAGAAAGGGATGGGGGGATCTTCTAAGGAAGGGAAATAGAGTATGTTGTTATAAAGGGGAAACTAGAATAGGAATATTAAATGGGGAAAGGGATGAGAGGGCAGGGTATAGGAAGCAATATATGGACTACAACACTGAAGAGTTTTGTAAAGCCACATGGAAACTGTAGAAGGTTTCTAAAATATATACATATATAAAAGAAATTTAAATGCAGTAACTATATAATGGGGGGATTTCCCTAATTAGACATCTTATGTCACTTTATTTTTAAGACAAGGAGTCTCATTGAATCTGGAAATAGTAGACAGGCTGGCCAGTTGAAGGCTCTGTCTGCCTCTGTGTTCCAGTGTGGGCATGTAAATAATCTAGCACCGTGAATAGCTTTTTAATGAATGCTGGTGATCCAAAGTCAGGCCCACATGCTCATGTGGCAAGCATTTTACCAACCAAGACATCTCCTCAGATCCCTAAAGCTAGTTTCAATCAATAATTTAAAAAAATATTTGTAACTGATGATTTTGCATTGGCCAATCATAAGGAAAAATACGTATTCCTCAGTTTTATTTTTTTTTCTGTTTGCCAAATATGACTTCGTGCTTTACCTGTGTTTTAATGCTTATAATGGTAGGAAAAATGGCTTGGGATATGGAAATGCCTCAAGTGGCTTTAGTTATCGCATGAGAACAGAAAGAAAACAAAACCAAACTTAATCTTTAACTCATCCTAAGAAAATGTGATGAGAAGAAAATGCTTTTACAATTTGGTGTTAAATAGCCAACAATCAGTAAATGAGGAACCGTCCAATCTCAGAGACTACTAACAACCCCAAAGGACTAAATAATTAATTGTTACTCCAACTAATTGCTTTAGGACATGTGTCTTTCCAATATAAGCTGGCTATTTTGACTTACTGTGTTTGTAACATATGTGTCACAGAAAGCAAAGCACAGAGTACATTCAAGGATGTTGCACAATCAACCACATTGCTGGGTGCAGTTTTAATGAAATGAGTAATGGGAGAAACTGCCCATGTTTTTTAAATAGCAGTCTTCCAGATGACAACTCACATTTAGGTCAGTAAAACACTTAGGTAAAATCAAGACTCAAAATTTAGGTTGAAAAAGATACATTCACCCTAAAAACAGAAAATCTCAGTTGGGAAAAAAAAAAAAGAAATAAGTTTCTTCACTTTACCTCCAAACAAGCTAAGAAAAAAGTCACAGCTAAATCAAGTGTCACTGACCTGCAGACTTTGCCCTTAGAATTGCTTTAAGACATAAAAATAGGCTGTTCATGGCCCAGTGGATGGCCTCACACCCATGTGCATGAAGGCAACACTAATTGGTCTCAGGATATTGTTAAGAACAATTTTTTTAAAGGACATGAAGTTGGAAGGGAAATAGGGTTGGGGTATTCAGAATGTAATGAAGTAGTGGTGGATAGACATGACCAAAATACATTGAAAATGTATGAAATTTCCTTTAAAAATTTTTTTTTTATTGAAAATAGATTCAACCACTATGGTAATCAGTCTGGCGATATCTTAGAAAACTTGGAAAGCTCTACCTCAATACCCAGCCATACCACTTCTGAGTATACATCCAAATGATTCCTACCAAGCCACAAGGACATTTCCTCATCTATGTTCATAGCAGCCTTATTTGTACTAGCTAGAAACTGGAAACAACACAGATGTCCCTCATCTGAGTAATGGATTAAAAAACTGTGGTACATCTATACAATGGAATATTACTCAGCTATCAGAAACAATGAAATTATGCAATTTGCAGCCAAATGGATGGAACTAGAGAAGCTCATCCTGAGTGAGCTAACCCAGACTCAGAAGGATGCATATGGCATTGATTCACTTGTAACCGGATTTTAGCCATATAGTACAGGATAACTGCACCAAACGGCACAGGAACATAGACTTTGTTTCCTGTCAATGAAATACTTTGCCCTATTGGTGCTGCCTTGTAGGCCCCCAGTGCATGAGGAGGCTCTTGGCCCTCATATGACTGCTGAACTAAGGCGGGGGACTGTTATGTAGGGACACTCCACTCCAGAGGATGGAATGGAAGGGATAGGGGGTAGAGGGTGGGAGGGCAGGACTGAGAGTGGTGGAAAGAGGGCACTGTGATGGAGATTGTAGAAAAAAATACAACTAATTAAATTATTTACTAGTATTTATATTATCATTAGTTGGTTCAGCACTGTTAATCCTAACCTGCCATTATAAATGAATACACACAGACACTACATGGATTTTAACAAGCCTAGGCCTGAATTGCACAATCCTAGCCCATCTAAGCTAGCTCATAATTCTATCACCCAAATATAACCCCATATATACATATGTCCCTTTGGACTATTATTCTCCACACTAAGCCGATGTTCCAGGCCACGTGGAAGGATCTTCTTTAATGTACCCCATGGTTTGTCTTCCTTGTTTGCTCCTGGTTTCTCCTCCGAGCTTCTTCTTCCCAAGATATTCTCTCTCTCTCTCAAAAAGCCTGTGTACCTTAGTCCTGCCTATCTCTGTCTTTGCCCAATTTCCAGGCCTCAGCATTTATTTAACCAATCAGAGACAAAGTAAGTAACAGACAGCAAGCAGGACCAATCAACATTTAGAATGCCTAACACTACCCCATCAGAGTTTTAACCTGAAGTAATAAATAAACATAAAAAAAGAAAATAGATTCTTCTCTCACATAATACATCCTGACCACAGTTTCCCCTCCCTCCACTCCTCCCAGCATCTTCTCTCTCATATCAACTCCTTCTTTAGTTCCTCTTCAGAAAAGTGCAGGCTCCCAAGAGAGATGACAGCCAAAAAAGACAAAACAAGTAACAATAAGTCAAGGCACAGTCCTTATATCGAATCTGGACAAGGCAACGCAGTAGAAGAAAAAGAGTCCCAAGAGCAAGCAAGAGAGTCAGAGACATACCAGCTCCCACTGTTAGAAGTCCATGAAAACACCAAGCTAACAACTCTAATTTATATGTAAAGGACCTGGGCAGACCCCTACAGGCCCAGTGCTTGAGGCTTCAGTCTCTGCGACCCATACGAGCCCTGCTTAGTTGATTCAGAGGGCAATGTTCTTGTGCCCTCCATCCCCTCTTACTTCTCTATTCTTTCCTTCCCCTCTTCCACTGGGTTCCCCAATCTCTGAGGGGAGGGACCCGATGGAAACCTCCAATTTAGACTCTCTCTCTCTCTCTGCATAATGTTTGGCTGTGGGTCATCTCTGCATCTGCTCCCACCTGCTGTCGAAGGAAGCCCCTCTGATGATGATTGGACAAGGGACCAATATAGCAGTATAGCACAATATCATTAGAAATCATTTTATTGATTTCTTTTTCCAGTAGTGTTTGGTTCTACACTAGGTCTCTGGGCTATCCAGTCTTGGTTCCTAACCATCCAGGCAGTGTCAGGCATGGGCTCCTGCTAGGGGCTGGGGCCTCAAGTTAAACCAAACATTGGGTGGCTATTCCCACAAGTTGGCTATTCCCATTGGTTGGCACATTGCCCCACCACATCTTGTAGGCAGAAAAAATAGTAGGTGGAGGATTTCATGGCTGGATTGGTGCCCAGGTGTTGGGGTAATGTTAAGCATTCTAAATGTTAATTAGTCCTGTTTGCTGTCTGTTACTTATATTGACTCTGATTGGTTAAATAAAATGCTCAGGCCTGAGATTGGGCAAAGACAGAGAAAGGTGGGACTTCCTGAGATTAGAACAGGAAGCCTGTGCTTTAGACAGAGGATTAATTCTTTCCAGCCAGGAGCAGGAAGAAGGGGGACACACACCATGGGTTAGAAAAAAGAACCTCATTCCACATGGCCAGGAACATTGGCATATCGCGGAGAATGGCAGTCCAAGGGGACATATGTATATATGGGGTTATATTTGGGTAAAAGAATTAAGAGCTAGCTTAGATGGGCCAGGATTGCACAACTCAGGCCAAAGCTTGTTAAAATCCACATGGTGTCTGTGTGCTCATTTATAATGGCGGAATAAGGATTAACAGCCGCCAAACCAATTAACAATAATATAAATACTGGTAAATAATTTAATTATTTCTACAAATGGCCCCAATGTAATTTAATTAAAAATTTTTTTTACACCCAGGTTTCTCTTTTTGTAGCCTACAGAGTACCTTCCCATGCCAAAGAAATTAGGATGTAGGGGTGAAGACTTCATGCCTACACCTGCTCAAAGCTTAATCTCTCTATGTTCAGTGAGTTATAGAGATGTTTTCCTTGACAATAGGGCCCCACTGTCAATTTTCAGAATGACTTTCTGTCCCAGAATTAGCCTGAGTTGCTTAGGGATCTCCATCAGAACTTCTCACCCAACAACTCAAAGGAATGTAACCTAGTCCCATGGCTGGAAGCCTTGCCTCGCTATAAAAGATGGGCAGTTTTTACTCGTATCCCCATTACTAGGAGTCCTCACTAGGTTTACATATCTCCCAATGCTCCCCAATTCCATCTGTCTCTTTCTTCATTCTCTTCCTCCACATCTCCCATCCTGTCTGCTCTGCCCCCAGCCACCCTCAGTCCATCTGCAAAAATCTATTCTATTTCCCCTTCCCAGGAAGATCCATATGCTACCTCTTTACCTAACATCTCTGAGTCTGTGGAGTGTAGCTTTACTGTCATTTACTTAACAGCTAATATCTACTTCTAAGTGAATACATACCATATTTGTCTTTCTGGGTCTGGATTATCTCACTCAGGATGATTTTTTTCCCTAGTTTCATCCATTTGCCTGCAAATTTTCTAATGTCATTTTTTAATATATCCAAGTAATACTCCAGTTTGTAAACATTATTTTAAAAAGTCATGCTTAGGAAAATTTTACCTATCTTCCTCAATATGTATAAAAAGAAAGCTTATTGTAACATCCATTTTTGTTCCATTATGCTACCAAGCGGTTTTTGTGAATAATATACAGTCAATTTGTATTTAACTCTCCACATATGAGAGCCAACTTTTCTATATGGTAGTTTCCACAAGAGACAGATAAGTACACACTGTGAATGAAACAAGTGGTATGATTTGTTTTTATAATAGCAAAATGTAGGGAGAGAAGTATTCTATTTGGAATTTAGAGATGGGGAGAAGGGTCAAGAAAAATGCTCAGAGTGGACAGCATTTAAACTCTGCCTTTTAAATGGGGAGGATTTTATCAAGATGAGAGAGAAGGAAATATATTTCAAGTAAAATTGAAGAGAGCAGAATACAAATATAGATCTAAATATATAATTATATCCACAGAATCTCAACTGAAATCCAATGCGCATTTACAGCATTGTTGTATTTGAAATGGTAGCAGACATCTTCTTGGAAGTATTTAGTTCATCACTAGGAGATCAGTACCTCTGATCTTCCCTGTGACAACTAGAAAATGAAACATGAGCTAGAGAACAAAACTAGAACTGGTGGTACCTCTGGTTACACTGAATACATCACACAGAACCAAGAAAACTCAGTGGAGGAGAACATGCAAGGAGGCCCGTAGAGGCAACAAGAAGGACAAAACACAAACAAGTGGAAGAAAAACGGACCTCGGAGTTCATGGAGGGTAATGTAAGCATTCCTTTGGCTACTCGCCCTACTAAAATTAGAAGCGTCATCAGAGACATTTGGCAGCATACCAATAACCTTGAACTCAGAGTGGAGGGAAGAATTCCCCAGGCACAGATGTTTAGACTCAAGGGTGAATGACATGATTCTGATGAGAGATTATAATGTGATTTAGTGGCTACGAGTCTAGGTTCTGGAACTCAGCTGCCTTGTTTACAGGCCACCACATTTGCTCGGACTTTTGGCAAGTTAGTTAATCTCGATCTATTTTGGTTTCCTCACTTCTAAAAGAAGAAATAATTAATAATAATAATAATAATGTCTTCCTCACAGAATTGTTGCATGAATTAGAGTTAATGTATGTTGAGTGCTTAGAAAAATCAGGATGGAGGCAGAGGTACTAAACCTTAGGAAACTATTCTGAGATACATTATAAGTATTGGAAGGTTTGAACAGAGAGCCCTGAAGAAATCTGCGGGTTGACAAGAACAGAAAACCTTTATCATTGTATAGTAGAGGAAGACAAAGGAAGTCATTTTAATACTGTCTGGTAGCTGTGGCTTTCTGTAGGAGGTGGGACGATGAAAAAGACATAGTTACCTCGAGAGATGAAACTTAACTGTCATAACATTTAAGAGATGGGCTTTCGTGAAGACTAAGTAGGTAGTATGGACCCTGCCTTCATGAAGGGATTAACTGTTTCTGCACAGTGGGTCAGGTCTAGTGGAAGTGGGGGTGGTAGGTTTGTTTTATAGGAGTCAGGTTATTATAAATAGAGTTAGACAGACACAATGATGCATACCTGTACTCACAGGGCTCTGGGAGGCCAAGGCAGAAAGTTTGTTGCAAATCTGAGGCTCACCTGGGTGACAGAGAATAAATCTGCCTTAAAACAAACAGTAACAGTAAAAACCCAAATCCAAACCAAAATAAAAATAAAACTAGTGAGTCTGGTTTGTCTGTGTCTCAATTCCTTATACACACAAAAGTCGATGTGGCATGTGAGTGGTTTCACCTCTCTGCCATGTTAAGTGCAGCCAAAAGGACCTCACTAGAGACCAAATGGTTGGAGCTGCCTGAACTCACACTTTCTTCTCTTTTATCTCTCCTTTTCTTTTTTTACTCAGACTTTCAAGCATGCACGTTAATGCATTTTGTTCAAATCCTCACCCCATCTTTCTCATACAAGTCCTCTTCTATCCCAACCACCACTTCCCCCTCCTACTTTCATGAGTTCCGTTTTTTAAACCTATCGAATCCACTTAGGATTGCCTACGTGGATGCAGAACCATCTATTGGAATATAATAGCCTCTCAGGAGCCAAGGACAACCAGCCCCCACATCCGCAGCAGGAATCAGTTGCCAATAGGTTCCCAGCTAGGGGTGGGACTCCATGATTTCATACTTTTAGACTTGAAAACAGTAAACTAAATGTATTTTCTTGTAAATACCCAAATTCAGATATTTTATCATACCAACGCAAAATAAACTAAATACTTTTTTCTCATTTCCTTTTCTTCATACTACTCCATTTCTTTCTTCATCCAAGTCTTGGGCTATGCTTTGCAGGACTCCAAACTGACAGAGTAGCATTACATGGTGTCAAAATGCTATCTTGCTCTGATCCAGTGTTTCTTAATAACATGGACATCCTGGGCTTGATACCAACTTCTGTGAGATTCTAGCTTGTTCACTGTTGGAAGTTTAGGTACATCCTTGTCCTCTTTTTATACAAAGCCAGTAACATATCTTCATCTGCATGTGACAAATAAAACATTACCAAGTATTCCTAGGATTAGGGGACTGTCACTGATTGAGAAACTGTTATCTAAGTTTTTACGTTAGGCTAGAATTAGCTGTACTCTGAGCCTACACAGCACACCAGTGATGGCAGACACATTCCTGTTATTTCCAGCCATAACAGGACTAAGAAATAAAGAAAAAAATCAAAGCTGGAGAAGAAACTTTTGAAGTAATGATGACATAGATGAAAATAAGTTTTATTTGTTTCGTTAGACTAAAGTCGATCAATTCAGTGGTCTAGTTACCTGCAAGGTAGTAGTGAAAGCTCATGACCTGCTGTGACTTGTCCTCAAAGACTTTACTCATAAGAAGTCTATCTCCGAACATCCCATACCTGCCTCTCAAGGAGTGTTTCCCATACTAGATGAAGATTACTGAACACAATGCATTGCATGTGGATATACATGCAGTTTTCATGTTCTAAGCACTTTAGTCAGTGGCTTTCATTCTGTTGACTCAGAGTAGTACATAAACTTTCACACTGAAACCTCACCTGGATTTCAGCCTTGGAAAGTCTGTAATTGGGTGAAAAGCAGATGATCATGCAAACTGGGGTGACTGGAACACTGCCAGTGTGTGCCTATTGTTCTCAACTAGTTATTAATAGTCTTCCCTTTTCCTCAGTGTCACAGTTCAGCTAATAAATGATATGGTCTCATGCCCTTCAGCGTCACAGAGGCAGAAACAGGGTTCACTCACTGATGATGTTGTATCCAGAATTTTATAAGCACACCTCCATACAAATGCAAGCTATTATCTTTTTCGAGGCAACATCCTGGTCTTATTTTTAACTATGGAAAATGAAACGGCTTAAAGGTGTTCCTTATCTTATTTGCAGCAGGAGGGTCATTTGTCAGAGAAATCTGATATTCTCAGCACCAGTTTACTTAGATTCCAAATGAGGGAGCAGAGTTAAATTATCTCTAAGGTTCATTTCAGCCTCAACACACCTACAAAACAAAGCAAACAGTCCTCCCCACACCATCTCCTGTTTCCTACCAAACACCTCTGACATAAGCTCTCCAGGGAGATGGTTACTCTCAGAATTGGTCTATTTCTTCACCCCAGGCTTCTTGACATTTAGGAGTTTTAGTTATAAGATAATATTCTAAGATGAATTCCAATTTTGAGATTTTGTTTACTTTTGCCCTTGTTACATTTACAACTGGAACTGGTTTCATTTCTGACATATTAGTTTGAGTGTAGTAGGATTCAGTGATGTCCAGGCTCATGTATGTTCCTTACGGTTTTTCTTCTTGCCATTGTCCACTGAAGAATAGGTACCACTTATGAACTGATCTAAGCATTCTCCTAGACTGTAAATACTTGTAGCTAAGCACCTTTTAAGTATTCCCTCTTATTTCCCTTAGATGCCCTCATTCACTATTTCTTCTTTCAACATGGCTTTCACTCACTGAGGAAAACAATTTTAGCAATAGACTCTCACACATGATGCATTTTATTACCTATTTCCTCAAGAAGCAAAATGGATGGAATTTCTGATCTGACTAAGAAGAGTTCAGTGCAAGAAAAGAGTCTATTCCAAAGAGAAAACGAGGAGGAATTTTGAAATTTTAAAAGGTGGTGATAGAGTAGCTGAATGGTTTGAAAAAGGTGACAAGTATGGAGAAGATAAACAGCACTCTGAAGTTAACCAAGCAGAACAGAGCTCCAGCTATCCTGGCCTCCAGCAAGGGACAGGGAAACTCACAGAGCAATTGCAGTGCATTTGGGATGGCTCTGGTGACCAGAGACTGACAGGATCACCCTTAGAATAGGTTCAAAGCTTCCAAGCTCCAAATTTAGTTGCAGTTTTAGATGAAAAGTGGTGTCTCCAGTAGATTGGTCACAGGGGAACAGAATCTTTTTTTTTTTTAACCCTGTATGTAGGAATTGACCAGTGTCATCTTAAGAGAAGACCTATCTTTTAACACTGAACTAGCCTAGGGTACTGAGAACAAGGAACAACCACAGGTCGGGAGCGTCAGTTCGTTCAACAAAAGCCTTCAAGTAAAGGGAGGCAGCCTAGGAGCACAGGAACACTGGATACTGGAAACTTAACTACCGAACTCAAAGATAATTTTACTGAAAGGTAAAATGCCAGATTAAGATGTCAGAAAGCTTATTAGTAAAGGAAAGTCATCAACATAGAGAAAAAAGCCAGAAAAATAGATAAGAATATGAGCAGATGAAATTGTACCATGGGTGGAAGGAAATTTCACAAAGAAATTGAAATTGTGCAAAATATAAGGAAGGGCCAGAGAGATGGCCCCTCTATTTTAAATAAAATTTATGTATGAAATTTATTAGGATAGTCTACATGCTGTTGTCCAGCTAGTCCAGGAATGACTGTCTATCAGTGGAAGTTCCAAGAGTTTAGTCCATGAGTCTAGATGTTTCAGCTAGACTCAGTATATGCCAGAATCTTGGAGAAGTAGGCTCTAAGGCTAGTGAAGAAATGGGCTTGCCATTGAGAGTAAGAATGAACAGGCAAAGAACAAAAGCTCCCTTCTTCCATGGTCTTTTTATACAGTGCCAGCAGAAAGTGTGATCCAGATTAAAGGCATATCTTCTCACCTCAAGAGATCTGAGTAAAGTGCATCTTCCCACTTCAAATTATTTAATTAAGAAAAAAAATCCTCCCAGTTGTACCTAGCCACTTGGATGTTAGTTAATTCCAGATGTAGTCAAGTTGACAACCGAGAATATCCATCACAATAGGTATCTGTAAACTATTTCAGAAAACAGGTGTGGAACAGATATGCTTCTCAATAGCCCATGGGACTGTCTCTAAAACAGAGAACATTACTGGCCAGAAAACAAGTCTTAACAAATACACAACAGGCAAAATAATATTTTTCACCTTTGAGATCATAGGAAAATATAATTAGAAGACAGTAGCAAGAGAAATTATAGACAGTACTATGGGGTTTGATAGATTAAGTTTTTGTTTTCATTTTGGCAGGTGGTGCTTTGTATGTGCTGAGGTTATGGCCTGAATGGTACTTACATCATGGAATCAGTTATGTCTGGGGCCTGTTACACCCCAAACCAATATGCAGCAGCAAGAATGAATAAATATCAGAAAGAAATTAATAAAATGGAAGCTGCACGAACAATACACAATCAATTAGAGAATTGATTTTGCAAAAAGATAAATAATATTGACAGATTCCTAGACACACTTACAAAAAGAAAAAGATAACCCAAATTGGTAGTAGCATCAGAGATGAAAAAGGGTAGTATTACAAATTCTAATGAAATCCAGGGAATCTTTAGAGAATACTTTGAAAAGTTATATTTCAAAAAGTTAGAAAGTAAAGATGAAAGATACTTATAACCTACCAAAGTTAAATTAAGAAAAATATAAACTACTAAAACAGATCATCGGGTAACAAGATTGAGTAAATGCTAAGTCTTCTCACAAAGAAAACCCAAGACCAGATGGATTCATGCTGAATACTGCTAAACCTATATGGAAAATCAACAGTCCTCAAACTCTTCCACAATACAAATCAGAACTACTTTGAGGTTTAATCTTACACCAGCCAGAGTGACCAATGACAATAAATCAGAAGACATCCCCTGCTGGTGAGGATATGGGGGTTAGGGGAACAGTCATCCATTGTTGGCGGATGGGACTACACTTTTGTAAATGCACGATGAAAATTAGTGTGAGGGTTCCTCAGAAAGATGGGAATCAAACTAAATCAAGACCGAGCTATACTACCCTTGGGCATATAACCAAAGGACTCTGCATCCTACTCAAAGACACTTGCTCAACCATATTTATTATTGCTCTATTCATATAACCAGAAATTGGAAAGAGCCTAGATATCCATCAACATATAAATGAACAAAGAAAATGTGGTGTATTTACACAATGAAATATTACTCAGCTGTTAAAAAATCATGATATTCTCAGGTAAATAAATGGAGCAATAAGAGAAATACAACTCAAGATGACTCTGGGATTCCATCTCACACCTGTCAGAATGGCTAAGATCAAATACTCAAATGACAGCACATGCTGGCGAGGTTGTAGAGAAAGGGAAACAACTCAAATGACAGCACATGTTGGTGAGGTTGTGGAGAACGGAGAACATTCCTCTATTGCTGGTGGGAGTGCAAACTTGTACAACCACTATGGAAATCAGTCTGGCGATATCTTAGAACACTTGGAATAGCTCTACCTCAAGACCAACTCCTGGGCATACATCCAACGATTCCTCACCAAACCACAAGGACATCTCCTCAACTATGTTCACAGCAGCTTTATTTGTAATAGCTAGAAACTGGATATAACCCAGATATCCCTCAACCAATGAATGGATAAAAAAAAAAGAACACTGTTGTACATTTATAAAATGGAGTACTACTCAGCTATTAGAAACAAGGAAATCATGCAGTTTGCAAGCAAATGGATGGAAATAGAAAAGCTCATCCTGAGTGAGCTAACCCAGACCCAGAAAGATGCACATGGCATGTATTCATACACAAATACACACAAACACAAACACACACACACACACACACACACACACATACACACACACACACACACACACACACACACACACACACACATGGACTTTAGCCATATAGTTCAGGATAACTATCCTACAACCAACAGACCGAAAGGAACAGAAACATAGACTTTGTTATCTATTAGTGGGACACTTTGCCCTAGTGGAGCTGCCATGTAGTTCCCCAGTGCAAGAGGAAGCTCTTAGCTCTCATATGACTGCTGAACTGTGGGGGACTGATATGTAGGGGTACCTCACACCGGAAGAGTAGGATAGGTGGGAGAAGGGAGAGAGTGGGGGTGGTACTAGGAGGGGTGGAGGGAGGGGACTGTGATGGAAATGTAACTTGAAGTAATAAATAAACATTAAAATAAATAAGTAAATAAATAAAGCAAGAAAAAAATTGTCCCAAGTGAGATGACCCACACCCAAAAAGATAAATATGTTTTGCATTTGCTTATATGTAGATGTTAGCTGTTAAGTCACTGATAAGCGGGCTACAATTTGTATCATGACAGAGTCTGGGTACAGTGTAAGGGATAGGCGTGGACGAATCTTCCTAGGAAAAGGAAATAAAATAGTTAGTTGTGGATGGATGGGGACATGGTGCCTGGATGTTGAATACTTTTGAAATTACTTTTTAGCCACTGTGTTCCTTCTTTTGAGAACTCTGTTTGCTTCCATCTGGAACAATATGAGCAATAATAAAATAAAATAGTTTTGTCCAATGTAGAAAATAAATATCCATGAGCCCATGGGGAGTCAAATAAATGACAACAGATATAAGTAGGAGGAACAGGCATCTGCACAGAAGAATTATAGATAATACACTATCAACATGGTGGAGTTTATCTCCCCATTTCTCAACTGTAGGATGCAGGCAGTGACTTAATTACAGCAATGCAATCTGCAGTGGGAAGCAGGGGAGAAACTTGACAAACATCCCCTTAGCCAAGAGATGTCATGTCATAGTAATGGTGTGCTAACACTTGGTGTAGTCTTAGAAAAGCACTTTATTTTTGTAGCTTTCCAAAAACCCTTAACTCCAGTTTATTTTTGAGAAAAATTTATGGCAGATAAAAATTGATGGGCGTTCTAAACAATATTCTGACCAAGTGCACTGTTCAAAGCCATCAAGGTCATCAAAAAGACATATCAGGAAAGTCCAAGAGGTTATTGGAGCTGAGAGGAATGTAAGCAGACATGGGAAGGGTAATAATGAGTGTTTGCAAAATAGAATACTAGGTAAAAAAACAAGAAAACCAAACAAGTACAGAAAACGGTAACGTACTTGCGTTGATTTGTTATAGTGCCAATTACTGCATACCTTAACATAGGGAGACAGGGTAATAGTGGGAGAGAGGTGTAGGGGAGCCATATTGTCTCTGTAACGTTCTGTAACCTAAAACTGTCCTGAAATGAAATGGTTACTAAAACACTTCCTGAACTCTGGTATTTAACAGAGTCAAGGCTGTTGCAAAATACACTAGTGTTAACGGTAGGGTGAAGTAAAGGAGGCAAAGTGAGGTAGACATCCCCACTCTTGCCTCTCCAAACCTGTTTACCACTTAAGACCCCATTAAAGGCTTTCACTCCCACCTGTCCTCAGTGGCAGGAGAGTAGATATGCCGACTCATCATAGCTCCCCCTTTCTAGTACTTACAATAGGTTGGCTGTTTTTTATAATCCTTAAAACTCCCGTGGTGCTTGTCCCTGACCAAGCTGTCCAGGTGAGGACCAATACACCTCGGTTAAAAGACTAAGGAACTTGCCTATGACCTGCAGCTCTTGCATGAAAATGTGGCAGAAAAGAAATCACTGGGTGGGGAAAAAGTTGCATCAAGATTAACATATAAACAAAGCCAGTTGCCAGAAGAAGACTGGAAGCCCTTCTCAACCCTGTCCTGGTTTCACACAACAAATACAGCATGGACAGTTTTCAGAGAGAGAGAGAGAGAGAGAGAGAGAGAGAGAGAGAGAGAGAGAG
>CAJQZJ010032893.1:1458504-1539321 GCA_907164525.1 Lophiomys imhausi
AGAGAGAGAGAGAGAGAGAGAGAGAGAGAGAGAGAGAGAGAGAGAGGAACAGAACATGCTGGAGACAACATGCAAGGATGGGAGAGGCTGGCGTTAAGTAAATGTCCTATAAAAGCCAAGGGCTTTTTGGGCTTCTTCCTCAGTTCACTCTTACACTTAGGAATGCTTTTCCTTCCCAATAAACTGTCTTTTTCCTGACTCTCTGGAGATTCTTGCTTTCTCTGACATCCTTCATCCCTGCTATTGCTTAACATGTCTGATATCTTGCACCCTCACTCAAAAGGCATGACTTTCTGTCACCTTCCCCATGTCCCTTTCCCAGGCAGCTGCCAAGATTTACAGCTTACCTCCTCTGTGTTTTTCTTTTCTCTACATCTCTAGTAAAATTGTCCTTGACCTTCCTCCTGAGTTGGTTTTTAAGTTCTTTTATTTGCCAGACTAAGAACCCACAAACAGGAACCTTGAATTTCTCAGTAACAAAAATACGGAGCCAGAGGAGTTTGCTATGAGCAACTATACTCTGAGCCGCTCTGTTAAAACCAGTCTTCTGCGTGGGTTGACATACCTACTTCCATATGCACTCATTCTTCACTATTCATCCTTTTCACTCTTGCTAACATGTTTCTAGCGTGTTGTGTTTGTATATGTGTATTTATGTGTGTGTACATGTACTCTAGAGTATGCGCATGTAAAATTCAAAGGTCAACAGCAGGTTCCTCAGGAGTGTTTCACTTTGTTTGTATATTTACTTATTACTTCAGGTTGCATCTCCATCTCAGTGTCCTCTTTCCACCCTCCCAGTCCACCCTCTCACCCTCTACCCCCTATCACTTCCATCCCACTCCTCTGGAGTGGAGTGTCCCTACACCAGTTCAGCAGTCATATGAGGACCAAGAGCCTCCTCATAAACTGGGGGCCTACAAGGCAGCAACACTAGGGCAAAGTGTCTCATTGACAGGTAACAAAGTCTATGTTCCTATTCCCTTTGATGATTGGTTGTAGTATAATTATCCTGTACTATATGGCTAAAATCCGATTGTAAGTGAATAGATGTCATGTGCATCCTTCTGAATCTGGGTTAGCTCACTTAGGATGAGCTTCTCTAGTTCCATCCATTTGGCTGAAAATTGCATGATTTAGTTGTTTCTGATGTCTGAGTAGTATTCCATTGTGTAGATGTACCACAGTTTTTTTTTTTTAATCCATTCCTCAGTTGAGGGACATCTGGGTTGTTTCCAGTTTCTTGAATCAGGGTTTCTTTTTGGTTGGCTTGGTATTCACCAATTAGACTATGGTGAGTGGTCAGTGAACCTGAGGATTCTCTTGTCTTGATCCTCCGTGTGCTGTGATTACAAGTGTAAAACCAGGTCTGGCTTTTTACATTAGTACTGAGGATTGAGTTTGAATTCAGGTCCTCAAGCTCATGTGCCAAGCTCTTTACAGGCTGAGGCAGTTTTACAACTATTTACTTTCTTGTCTGAAAATATTCTTATAAATCTAAGATAGACTACACTAATAATACACTGGACCTTGCCAAACCCTCTGTTCTGTGACTCGAATCCACTCTTTATTATTAAATATATGCACTACAAATAATATTTTAACGTGCTTGAATTCATTACCATGTTTTGCCCTTTGAGAAATATAATGAAAGCAACGACTGTCCCTTTGGGTGGCAATCCACGCAGCAGGCAGTGCTGCCATGGCCAGCCTTCTTTACACACCCTCATTTCCACTCACTCCTCCAATTCATTGACGCAAAAAGCTAAAGAGCAGACGCAGGATTTCCTTCACACAGGGAAGCTACTAGCTCAGCTCCCTCCATGCCTACATGT
Source organism: Lophiomys imhausi (assembly GCA_907164525.1). Lineage (NCBI taxonomy): Eukaryota > Metazoa > Chordata > Mammalia > Rodentia > Muridae > Lophiomys > Lophiomys imhausi. Next base: position 1,460,340 of record CAJQZJ010032893.1, read on the forward strand.
TAGAAAGAGATTATGTGTTACGGGAGGGTATGCATTTTCTGTTTGTGCCCAGCCAAAGAGACTTCTGGGTCTGTACATTGAAAGCCTTTCCTCTATTCTATAATTAGGCCACGAGCCAGAAAGCATGGGGCTGACTTACTGCACTGCCCACAGGCTGTGGCGGTGCAGTCTGTGCTCTAGACCTGGGGTACCAAGTGCTTTTTTCCCTCTGTGCTTGTGGTATAAAGAGAACAAAGGAAAAGATTTCCCTGAGAAAAATCCTCGAGCCAAGGACCCATAACCTTTTCTCACACTACAGAGGAGGGGTGGGGGAGTGGCAAACTGGCAAACAAACCCATGTCCTTCCTCAGCTTTCCTGTCTTCAAAGGACTTCAGGGCTTGTATGAATTCCTTCCCAGGCACTGCCTGACAAAGCTAAAATTACCCAGCAACAGCTATAAATGCTCTTAATTTACAACCTATCACCTCTTTCCTCTTGTATTCAGCTACAAGAAAGCTTGTGAAGAGTTTAGAAAACTAAGAATGTTATCTGAGCATCTTCTGGTGTTCTTCCTCAATTGACAGTTGACAACTTTGGATGCAGAAACATTTATCTTATTGCCAGGAAGTAGCCCAGATTATTGCTCCCCGTCTACATTAATTGGCCGTCAAATCTTCTTCCCCTTCTCTCTGAATGCCTTCTCCTAGCTAATAAGGGACATCATCTCCTCTATGCTGCTTCCTTTCTCTTGGAAGCACTTGACTTTTCTGTTGCATCACTTGATACTGTCAAGGAGACCATGGGAGCCATGTGTTCTCGCTATATTACAAATCCCTTATTTTCAAGGATTCTGAATCCCCACAAAGGCTTCTCTCTGCTTCAAAAATGCTTACCAAAACCTACAGGAGTTTTTATAAGCTTTACAATCAGCAAGTTCATAAACTCCTGAAAACTCAGAATGACTCCATTTCTTTAGAAACACCTTGTTTTAGCACATTTTCCTCCTATAAATGACATATTCAAAAACAAACACACACACTCACAAACATACACACATGTTCATACCTCACACCCACACACAGTATGCACATACATACCACATATAGTCACACACTCACAGACACATACACACACATATACTCATACACACAGTCACACACTCACATCAAACACACACACACACACACACACACAGAGTTTGCTTATAGTTAAGCAAAACTATCGACCAATATGTTAAGTATGTTCTGAGATCTATTCAGTGACACCCCAAAGCTCTTGCTCATGGATTAATGATATCTTTCTACTGCTTGTACATACTTAAAGAATGAGGAGGATGAGAACAAGTGGAACAAGTCAAGTAGCTGAGAATAGAAACTACTGTCTTATACCAGGGCTTCCAAGCAGTAAGCCCAGTAAACAGCTTATAAGAATAAAAGTGTATATAACACTCCATCCATGTCCTTGGTTAAATCCATTCTTCATAGATATTTATTACCTCTATAATCTCCTTGAAGCCCCAGTCCAACAAGCCTGTGTGCTGTGTGTGGGAGTGACTGAAAGCTCCTAACGGATGGGACCAGTGTTCCTATGAGAGGCTTTGATTGGGGTTGAATTGAGCATGCTCTCACATCTCCACTTCTCTGTTATGTGAGAACACAGTGTTGGTTCATGTTTTTTTTTTCTCTTGTATCTCTTCAGCCATGTGAGGACACTTAGTTCAACAACTGTGAGGAACTTACGCTCACTAGACACAGAATGTACTCAATCTTGGATTGTCCAGCCTCCGGATCTGTAAGGAATAAATTTCTGTGTTGTAAATTACCAGTGTCTGGTATTTTGTTGTAGCAGTACAGATAAACTAAGTATTTTTAATATGGTTATTTGTTAATTCAAGTTATATCTTGATCACAGCTCCTTCCCTCTTCCCTCCCATTCCTTCCCTCCAACCCTCTACCCATCTCCCATTTATCCTACTCCCCAGGTGTGGGGAGTCAACTAGCCTAGGCCCCTAGAGATTTACAGTGACTGAAACACTAACCAAAATAACAAGAAAAAAAGTTTAGACTTGACTTAGACCCCCCCCCATACAAATAGAGAGGACAGGCAACTTGGTCCTCATACAGACTCCTTAGCAAATGGGAGGGGAGCAGTCTCAGTCATGAACTTAGTTACCTGTTAGTGGGATATTTTACCTTAATGGAGCTGCCAAGTCAGGCCCCAGAGCAAGAGGAAGCTCTTAGTGCTCATGTGACTGATAAACTAAGTATTTTAAATTTTTTTCATTGCTTGATATGAGCCTCACACTCTTTTAGAAGCTGAGGAGTACCACTAAGTAAAACGATTGCTTTGTACCAATGAGGCTCTCATTCTACGTGTGTGCAGGAGATGAAGTAGTTAACACAGGTAAAGGAAAACAGGGGATAAGGGGCATATAAGAGCAACAGATCTCATGTCAGGGAAGGCTTCTGTGGTTCTTGAGTAGGGCCTTAAATGAACTTAAAGCAAAGGCATGGCTATTTAGGGTGGGTGGGCACTTTAAGAAAAAGAAATGCCTAACTTAAAGATCCTGGGGAGAGAATATGTTTAGAACATTTGAGTGACAGAGACAGGACAACGTTCACAGAAGGTGGCGTGAAAGGGAAAGAGACAGAGGTGAACCTGATTGTGTGGATTCTTGTACAGTCAGTGGCTCTTTAGAAACTGTCATTAATATTATCCCCTTAGGATAAAAGCAGATCAAAAAATGGAGACAAGGAGAGGTGGGGGGAGAGGGAGGGAGAGGAGAGAGTATCACAAGGCTCCAGGGAAATTTGTGTTTTTGTTAGTAGTGCATATGCAGTTTCCAAGTGTCCTTCAACCAAAGAATGGATAAAAACAAAATACCAAAACTGTGGTACAGTTACACAATGGGACACCACTCAGCCATCAGAAACAAGGAAATCATACAGTTCACAACCAAATGGATGGAACTAGAAAAGCTTATACTAAGTGAGCCAACATAGACCAAGAAAAGGACACATGGTATGTACTCTCTTACAAGTGGATATTAACCATATAGTACAGGACAAACATCCTACAGCCTACAAAACCAAACAGACAGGAACCTAGCATAACTAGCCAATGAAACTCTACCCAGCAGCGAGTCATGGACTCGATTACTTGTTAATGGAACACCTTACACTAGCTGGGTGGCCATATCAAACACCAGTACAAGAGGAACCTGTAAGCCCTCATGTGACTGATGAATTGAGGAGGCTTGATATGTGGGGGCTCCCCTCATCCACGGAAAAGCAGAGAGTGGAGATGGGGATGAGGGAGGGAAGGAGGATGGAGATTTTGATGGAGATGTAACTTGAAAAAATAAATTAATCGGTAACAAAATTTCAGATTATAATTTAATCACATTTTCTATTCCCTTTTCTCTCTCCAAACATCCCCATAAACCCCTCCCCACTATTCTTCAAACTCATGACATCTTCTTTTTTAATTTACTAATTGTTCTTACATGTATATATGTAGTGGATATGCTGCTTTTAATTTCCATAAGACACTTGCTGGCTCATCTAGGAGTTCATTCTTCCAAATCACCAAACAGCCCTCACTTTCTGTTGCTTCTACCTTAGGGATAACTATTTGTGGTTTCCATGTTGCATTTTCCCTCCATTCCTTAATCTAAAAAAGTCTAAGTTCTGCCAGTTGAGTAGCACTAAGGCCACAAAGATGAAAAATGAGCCCCTCCATAGTCAAAGCAATGTCTAAATTTTGATTTCCATCCAACAATGTCAACAACCCTTCTCTAGCCTTACAGCACTGGTCTTCATTGCTCTGTTTGACTCTCTCCACTACTCCCTCCCATCCTCTTCTCTTGGTTCGTTTCCTTCTGATGGTTCATAAGTATTGGCATAGCCTAATTTTATCCTGGAGGTTCTTTAGCTCAACATTCTCCCTGGTGAGGCTGAGGCCACCATTTCTACAACTTCCTACATGACAAACATGTACTTCAGAGTGCTCACTAGGCATTGTAATTGAACAACCTATATGCATCATCATACCCATCCTCCAAACCCATAAGCTACTGTAATCCCACCATTGTTCCATCTCAAAGTTATCTTCTCTCATGATCACTGTACATGGTGAAAGTATCATACAAGTCCCACCCCTAAGTATTTCCCTCACATCTGCCTTCCTCTCCATTGCTAATCACTCTCACTTTTTTGTGTCTATGTGCTGAAAATCACACCCAGGACCTTGTCCATGGTGGCTATGTGTTCCACCACTGACCCACATCCCAAGCCTTCACTGTTTTCTGATTCTCTCCTGACTATCTCTACTTACAAGCCATCATGACTTGGCTCCTTCTTCCTTCTATTTCCCTTAAATATGGCAACATGGCTGCACAGAACTCTTGCCACCATCCTGACCTTACCACGATCCTTTTGATTCCACCCTTCCTTTTGTGTTTTCCTCCCCTAAAGCTAGTACCTCCTGCTCTACATCCAACATCAAGCCCCATTACTGTTTTAATGGTTGTTCTTGAAACTTGTTGGTACTTTCATACTTTATCCATGCCTTACCCATTGCTTTCTCCACCATCTCTTACTCAGTGTATATGTCCAGTGCTAACCCAGCTCCCCTGTAATCTTTGAACAATATCCTCATGCATAGACTATCCCTTTGAGGAAACTGATCTTTGCCTCCCCTGTGAGTATTTCAAAAGCATAGTCCTGTTTCACTGTGCTGTACTTTTCATATGACTTCCTCCTCAACATGTGCTTGAGTTCTTTTAGGTCAGAGGATAAGGATGAGAAATCTATTTTAAATGTTCTTCAGGTGAATCTGATGAGCAGTCAGTTTCCCATTGGTGCTAAAATCTGAATAAAGCACTGCTTTTTTGCATTCATTGCTGTTTGGATAATTCAGTCTTTAGATCCAGACACTGGGTTCCTCTACGTGGCACAGAGTAAACAGACTTGAGATGGTGAGTCTACCAGACCTCAGAATTAATGGCTTCGTCTACATTTTAGGCCAACAGGACCACATGAGAACATGGTTTTCTTTTCTTTATTTTCCAACAGTAGCTTCTCAAATGAAAGAACTCACATATTTTCCAAGAGTCTGACTATTCTCAACAATGTAAGGGTTTATTATTATTTTCATCTGCTAACATTTCCTGTTGGGCTCCAAGAGGTATCTAAAAAATGAAGAAATTCTGTCTTGTGTCTCACTTAACAAAAATATACTAAATAAAATCTGAACATTGAGACCTCGAATTTTCAACAAATTTCTGTTGCTCAGATAATTAAGGAGAAAAGATGCAAGGAAAGAGATGCTTCACTGTGCCACGTTAGGCTCACTGGTCAGTGGGCTTGGTTTCTCTTCTCTCTATCCTCCCTCTCCTCTCCCTCTCTCTCCCTTCCTCCCTCTCTCTCTCCCTCCCTGTCTTCCTTTTTACATTTTTTCTTTTTTCTCCTCCTCTTCCTTCTATATTGAATTAGGCATTTCTATCCTCTAGAATTGAAGACTAATAACACAATTTTCAAAAAGAATGATAATCCATAAAGTGAACTTATTTACTGATAAAGATGCTTGAAGTGATACTTGGTAAATAAGTAGGAGATTGATAGACCTTTAAAGAAGGAGGTGCTTCTAAGCAGAGAAAGCATCAAGAACAAGGGTGATTGGTGTGAAGTTTAGGGAACTCAGACTAGTTGTGCCTGGCTGAGGAATAGGGAGCTTTTGAAGAAGTGGTGGGGGCCATGTTTGGAGAGATGATTTAGGTAGTTGGTCTCTTGAATTAGCAGGGACATTTTTCCCTCAGAGCTCTTTCTACATTACAATTGTGGTGTCTTCCTTTTAGGTCTGGATTCCTCTCAGGAAATCATTTTAAAGCCTCTGGGCTGCAGAGATGGCTCAGCGGTTAAGAGCACTGCCTAGTGCTCTTCCAAAGGTCCTGAGTTCAATTCCCAGCAACCACATGGTGGCTCACAACCATCCACAATGTGATCTGGTGCCCTCTTCTGGAATGCGGGTGTACATGCAGATAGAGCACTCATATGCATAAAATAAATAAAATAAATCTTAAAAAAAAAGCCTCTAAGGCATCGGTAAAACCCCTTGGAAGTGATTTTCTTCCCAGTTGTCCAGGGATACAGTGTCACCTTCTATCCTGAACAATTTATGGTCAAATAATGTGTCCCAGAAATCAAATCCTTAAAAGTTTCTCTGTATAATTAGTGCCAACTCTTCATACCTGATCTCTTCCTCATTCTCCTCATCATTCTTACTTCTCTGTAGTTGTTCACTAGTCTCCAATGCCTTTCAAGTCAATGAGATATTAGGGCCCTAATTGATGCTATTAATATTCTGAAAGGGACAAGTAGGTAGCCCTTGATAGACTTGAGGTATGTACAATTTTAGGCATATATTCAGCAAATACTTTAGGTTTACACTTTAATAAGAAAGAAATTGAGTAGAAAAGCATCTTTCCTCCTTGCTATTCATGCTTTAACAACTAAGGGGTATGTAGGCATAAGGTTATTGTGTAATTCAAATGCTGATTTCTGTACCCCCCATATCTGTTTCAGTCCTTGTTCTGAGGAACTCATGTCTCAGAGTTATGTAAACATTGCTCCCAATTGTCTCTTGATATGCCAATAAAGGACTTTACAGCCAATCACTGAACAGGTGAGAGAATAGGGCTGGACTTCCTGCCCTCCAAGGGAGGAGGAGTTAAGGAGACAAAGAGGGGGATTAAGGGGAGGTAAGAAAGAGAAGGAGATTCAGTTGAAGCAGGAGCCACAAAGTGCAAGAATCTCTGAGACTTATGCTGGAGAGAAGCCAGATTAGCATAGTGGGTTAAGAATAGATGAGGTGGTTGAAGAATAGATAGCTAGAGTCTCATAGTTAAATTTTGAGTTGTTTAGGAATCAAGAGGGTGTTCTGGATCTAAGAAGATGTTTTTAAAATTGTGATGCAAGTTAGTATGAAAGCTGAGTTAGATAGAGATCTTTAAACTCATGGAGATAGTTAGATAGTAGAATGTTAAAGTCAGGGACCAAATACATATGGAGTGGACATTGAGAATGTATGCTAAGCCATATAACTCTCAGAATTGTGGCCTATTTATTTCAGTTGTTTTGTACTGTGTTTATTGTTATAAGAGAAAGAACCATTTGTTGGACTGAAAAAAAAAAAGAATTATGCATTCTGGGGGAAGGGTGGGAGGGTAGGAGGGTGGAGCTGGGAGGGGTGGAGGGAGAGGGCTGTGATGGAGATGTAACTTGGAGTAATAAACATTAAAAAAAGAATAGAGTAATAACTGCTCAGTTTTTGTATTGTGAAGTTTGTTTAACAATAATGTAATAGAGTCTTTATTACTTGTGTGATAGCCAGGTTAAGAGGTAAATTGTGGAAAAAACACAATTATATAAAGTTACACTAACAGGGATAGGCACCACCAGTTGTTGACTGTAGTTTAAAAATTATAAACTGTAAAATCACAAATGGCATGGTTTCATAAGGAAATAGCCTTGGGAATGCAAGGGCTTTTATAAAAACAAAAATGATACTAATTTTCCACTGAAAGTTTCAACACACACTGAGTGAGACAGCTCTCGGTTCTGAACAAATTTACCAGCTCTGTGTCATCCACAGAACTGGAAAGCTATTACCTCCATACATGTCACACCCCCATACATTCTTAAACAAAGGTGGGTAAGACTCTTCCTTATACATTTAAAGAGAAACCAGTTACCTCTTCTAGCAGAGATAAATGCACTTTCTGTGTTCTCAAACACTCCGGACTTACATGCGCTACGTTCCAAGGCAAAGATCAGGCTAGTGAGTCTGCCCAGCAGAACAGGCATGCATGGAGAGCCTGCCTTCACTTGCTTCTGACCTTCATTTGATTTGGTCCTCTTTGTATTTGGGGATCATCTTTTGGTAGGATGGTCAAGAAGTTTTAGCCAAGGACAACTGTAAAAACCACATGTACATTTTAAATAAGGTTTTGTTTTTCATTTTATATTCAAAACTAAGTCACTCCTGACACAGGAGTTCTGGAATTTCTGATTTGAAAATGAACATGTTGTTTGTTTCCTAGAATTGTGTCTCATAACAGGTTCCTGCTGCCAATAGAGAATGATCACATCAGAAACAGATCCATCTTTCCTCAAGTAACAGACATTGGCAGACACACTGAATTCTGGGACTGTTTGTCAGTCTTTGGCTGATGGTGCCTAGATTCTCACTCACATTACATGTTCCAGAGACATGAGTTACTAGTTCACAGCCACTGTGATGGGCCTTGATTCTTATAATAATACATAAGGCAAACAGAGACAGATGTGATGGCAGATAAACGATAAGGCCATGACTGAAGAAGATGGTCTAAAATGGTAGCGGGCCAGGGAGTTGACTCAGTGGGCAGAGACCCATGTGATAGAAGTAAAGGGCCAACTTCCTGAGGCTGTATACACACACAAACACTCAAACAAATGCAAATTTTAAAAATATTTTTTCAGGTATGTTTTTGATTGCAATAGAATTACATCACTTTCTCTCCCTCCTCTCCTTCTTCAGTCCCCTCCCATCTACCTCCTTTAAACTCATCTCGTGTCCCCCACTCTAAAGCTGATAGCATCTTTTTCTTTGGTTGTTATGGGAACATACCTATGTATATGTATGTGTAAGCATGAATGGAATTTAATACAACCATCTGAGTATGTTTTTGTTGGTGGTATTTCAAGGCTGATGATTCTTCCTTGGAAAACCAATAATGGTTCTCACACCCGGGAAAGAGGCTAATTGTTTCCTCCCAGCAGTCACTAATTGCCTGTACTTTTTCATCTAGGGGTGAGACCCAGTGAAATTTACCCAGTTCCACATAAACATGCCTATTGACGTTGCCACTGTTCTAATCTTGTTTATGCAGCCATTTCTGCAAGAAACTGTTTCACATCAGGCTTCCAAGTACTCTGATTCTTACAGAGTTTCCATTTCCCTCTTCCATGATATTCCCTGAGATACAGCTGCAAGAGCTGCCATGTAGATGTATCCGTTGTGACTGGGCCCCTCACAGCCTGTCTCCAGCTGAAATTGTTTCCAGTTGTGTTTTCTGTGGTGGTCTCTGTTTGCTGTAGAGAAGCTCCTATGATGAGGGCTGACAGCTACACTCCTCTGTGGTATAAGGACAACGTTATGCTGGTCCAGCAGAGTGGTGCTAATAGATTCTTCTCCAATATACATGCTCTCACTAGCTCTGGGAAGCTGACTAGGTTTCCAGTGCCAGGCATGTTTTCCTTCCTGTTGTGTGGGCCTTAAGTCTGATTACACATATGTAAGTTGATACTAGCATGTATGTGCCACTTACTTCATCTTTATAGATATCTTAACATCTTGGTAATTGGGGGAGGGTGTATCCTACACACACACACACACACACACACACACACACACACCCCACAGGGTATATGTATAGTGTTACTTCTCCATTTTCCCAAGCCAACTTATTCAAGCTTCATTAGCGCAGAATGAGATCACAGAGTAACATAGATTTCACAGGTCCAGAAGCAATACAGCTTTACAATGAAACGTATAAGGCAGTGAAAAACTGCTTATGGAATTCATATCAATAAATATGACATCTTTAGTGGCAGAGCACTTCATAGATCATATTGTTTTAAGTTTATAGTGTTTGACATTCCTTTATAAGTTCATTTTTAAATAGTACTTTTTATTGTGAATAATTTTTACAATAACCCACAAGAGTGGCTTCTCTGTGAGAATTACATCGGCTATGTGTCATTTGCTTTAAGATCTTTTTCCCTCCTGGCATGAGTTTTTTTTCTCTTTTATGGAAAATAGATATTTTTAATGCAATACGTTCTGATTACAGTTTCTTCTCCTCCCACTCCTCAGTTCCCTTCCACCTCCCCTCCCATCCAGATCCACACCCTTTCTGTCTCTCTTAGAAAATAAACAGGCTTCTAAGGAATAATAATGAATAATATAAGATAAAACAAAAACAAACAAATTGGATAGTACAAAACAACCAAACAAAAAAAAAGAGTCAAAGAAAAAGCACAGAAAACTTATATAAAGATATACATGTTTGCACATAGAGGAATCCCATAAAAATATAGAACAAAAATCCATAATATATTTGCAAAGAACCTTCACTGTACAAAAACAAAACAAAACCACAATGACATATCCTCATCTATGTTCATAACAGCCTTATTTATAATAGCTAGAAACTGGAAATAACCTAAATGTCCCTCAACCAATGAATGGATAAAAAAAATTGTGGTACATTTACACAATGGAATACTACTCAGCTATCAGAAACAAGGAAATCATGCAACTCACAGCCAAACTGATGAAACTAGAAAATCTCATCCTGAGTGAGCTAACCCAGACTCAGAAAGATGCACATGGCATCTACTCACTCATAATTGGATTTTAGCCATATAGTACAGGATAATTATTCTACAACCAACACACCAAAAAAAAAAAAAATCAGGAACATAGACTTTGTTACCTGTTAGTGGGACATATTGCCCTAGGGGTACTGCCATTTAGGTCCCCAGTGCAAGAAGAAGCTCTTAGCCCTCATATGACTGCTGAACTAAGGGGGTCTGATATGTAGGGAGACCCCACTCTGGAGGAGTGGGATGGGTGGGAGAGGGAGGAGAGGGTAGAAGGGGGAGGGAGGGAAAGAGGGAACTGTGATGGAGATGTAACTTGAAGTAATAAATAAACATAAAAATAATATTTTATTTTTTTTTCATTTCAGCTTTTAGCCACACTTTTTTTCCTTTATTTTTTATTTCTTCAAGTTACTTCTCAATCGCAGTCCCCTCCCTATTCCCCCCTCCACTCCCACCCTCCCACCCTCAACCCCCCATCCTCTTCCCTTTTTTTTAAGTATAAGGTATATCTTATTTCCCCCTAAAGTTTCCCCTTTCAGTCCAACAAATGGCTCTTTCTCTTATAATAATAAATACAATACAAAACAACAGAGGTAATTAGGCCACAGTTATGAGGATTATATGGCTTAGCGTACATTCCCAATGTCCAGTCCATATGTATTTGGTACCTGACTTTAACATTCTACTATCTAACCATCTCCATGAGTTTAAAGTTCTATATCTGACTCAACATTCATACTAACTTGCAACACAATTTTAAAAGTATCTTCTTAGATCTATAACACTCTCTTGACTCCTAAACAACTCAAAATTTAACTATGAGACTCTAGCTATCTGTTCTTCAACCACCTCATAGACCTGAGAGGGATAAATATATCTGATTTTATAGGAAGTACAGGGCCGTCAGCATCCCAAACTAAGAAATGACATACCAGTGGCTGCCTGGACAGTTCCCATTTTCTCTCCATACATTACATCATCGCTCTTCAGTCATTTGGCCCCACTTCTCTGACAGACATTGATTGTAGAGCAGGGGTTATGAAGGACTTACCTACCCTGTCTTGGCAGAGCTAGGCTGTCGACTTACCTGCTTCCAGGTTTTGTCCTTTTTGGACAGAAGTCTGTCTACAGTTGGAGCAAGGGGCTTTTCCTACCAAGAGATAAGCTTGCGACTAATTCAATCATCTCCCACTGGAGATTCTTCAATGCTCATCTTCTACTTGGAGGAGAATAGGGGGTGCTGTCAGGAGTTGATATGTCTTGATATAAAAAAATCTAAAGTTACGAAAACACCTTTGAATGCCATATTCTGCAGATCTCTTGAGGTTTTTGAAGAGGCCCTATCTATCTCTTATATTAGGGTAAGCAGATGTTGCTTGTCTCTTAGCAGGTTGATTTCTGATTAGCTTAGAAAGTAACTATAATAGGCTGTCATAGTACCTAACAGAATGACCGGCTTGCATAACCATTAGTTTGCATTTCTTAATTATCCTAAACAGTTTATGACAATTAGTAGTAAAAGGCTGAAACATCACATTTCATTTTTTTTTCTTTACCTCCTAACCCTTCCATCCCATTTCTCTGGGGTGGGGTGTCCTTATATAACAGTCCCTCATCTCATTTGAGAGGTCATATGAGGACCAAGAGCCTCCTCATTCATTGGGGGTCTATGAAGCAGTACCATCAGTGAAAAGTGTCTCATTGCCTGGGAGAGAGAACTACTAAACAAACAAACCAATAAGCAGAAAATAGATAAAAAAGACTAAAAAATAGAAAAAATATATAAAAATAAATAAAAATTAAAAAGAAAAAGTCTATGTCCAAGTTCCCTTTGGTGTGTTAGTTGTAGTACCGATACCTTCTACTATATAGCTACTATATAGTGAATAGTATATTCACTATATAGTAGCTATATTCTGAATGAATCTTCAGAATATACTCCCTACTATAAGTGAATAGATGCCATATGCATCCTTCTGAGTCTGGGTTAGCTCACTCAGGATGAGCTTTTCTAATTCCATCCATTTGGCTGCAAATTGCATAATTTCATTGTTCCTGATAGCTGAATAGTATTCCATTGTGTAGATGTACCACAGTTTTTTAACCCATTCTTCGGTTGAGGGACATCTGGGTTGTTTCCAGTTCCTAGCTATTACAAATAAGGCTGCTATGAACATAGATGAGGAAACTTCCTTATGATTCCGTGAAGAGGCATTTGGGTGTATACCCAGAAGTGGTATGGCTGGGATCTGAGGCAAAGCTATTCCCAGTTTTCTAAGATATTGCCAGACTGATCTCCATAGTGGATGCACAAGCCTGCATTCCCACCAGCAATGGAGTAGGGTACCCCTTTCTCCACACCCTCGCCAGCATGTGCTGCCATTTGAGATTTTGATATTAGCCATTCTGACAGGTGTGAGATGGAATCTCAGAGTCGTCTTGAGTTGCATTTCTCTGATGATTAAGGATGTTGAGCATTTCTTCAAGTGTCTCTCAGCCATTAGGGATTCCTCCTTTGTGAATTCTCTATTTAGCTCTGTCCCCCATTTTTTATTGGATTATTTGGTTTCTTGTTTTTAATTTCTTGTGTTCTTTGTAGATTTTGGATATTAGCCCTCTGTCAGATGTGGGGTTGGTGAAGATTTTCTCCCAGTCTGTAGGCTGCCATTTTGTTCGAATGACAGTGTCTTTTGCCTTACAGAAGCTTCTCAGTTTCATGAGGTCCCATCTATTGATTGTTGATCTCAAGTCCTGAGCTGTTGGTGTTCTGTTCAGGAAGTTGTCGCCTGTGCCAATTAGTTCGAGGGTTTCTCCCACTTTTTCTTCTAGTACATTTAGTGTGACCGGCCTTATGTTAAGGTCTTGATCCACTTGGACTTATGTTTTGTACAAGGTGATAAGTATGGGTCTAATTTCATTCTTTTACAAGTGGACATCCAGTTGGACCAGCACCATTTGTTGAAGATGCTGTCCTTCTTCCATTGTGCCGTTTTGGCTTCTCTGTCAAAAATTAGGTGGCCATAAGTGTGTGGGTCTATTTCTGGATCTTCAATTCGATTCCATTGATCTACTGGTCTGTTTCTATACCAATACCATGCTGTTTTTGCAACTATTGCTCTGTAGTACAGCTTGAAATCTGGGATGGTGATACCTCCAGATGTTTTTTTATTGTACAGGATTGATTTAGCTATTCTGGGCTTTTTGTTGTTCCACATGAAATTGAGAATAGCTCTTTCCAAGTCTATAAAAAGTTGTGTTGGTATTGTGATAGGAATTGCATTGAATCTATATATTGCTTTTGGTAGGATGGCCATTTTTATTATGTTGATCCTACCTATCCATGAGCATGGGAGATCTTTCCATCTTCTAAAGGCCTCTTCCATTTCTTTCTTCAAGGGCTTGAAGTTCTTGTTGTACAGGTCCTTTACTTGCTTGGTTAGAGTTACCCCCAGGTATTTTATGTTGTTTGCAGCTATTGTGAAGGGGGTTGTTTCCCTTATTTCTTTCTCAGCCCATTTGTTTGTTGTATAAAGAAGGGCTTCTGACTTTTTTAAAAAATTAATTTTGTATCCAGCCACTTTGCTGAAGGTGTTTATCAGCTGTAAGAGTTCTCTGGTGGAATTTTTGGGGTCACTTATGTATACTATCATATCATCTGCAAATAGGGATAATTTGACTTCTTTGTTTCCGATGTTTATCCCCTTGATCTCCTTTAGTTGTCTTATTGCTCTAGCAAGAACTTCAAGTAGTATGCTAAGAGATATGGTGAAAGTGGACATCCTTGTCTTGTCCCTGAGTTTAGAGGAAATGCTTCAAGTTTCTCTCCATTTATTTTGATGTTGGCCACTGGCCTGCTGTATATTGCCTTTATTATTTCTAGGTACGGTCCTTGTATGCCCATTCTCTCCAGAACTTTTAGCATGAAGGGGTGTTGGATTTTGTCAAATGCTTTTTCTGCATCTATCGAGATTATCATGTGGTTTTTTTCTTTCATCTTGTTTATATGTTGAATGACCTTGATAGACTTTCATATGTTGAACCATCCCTGCATTCCTGGGATGAAGCCTACTTGATCAATATTTTATTTTTTAAGCAGGTGAGTAATATTCCACTGTGTAAATATACCACATATTTTCTGTATACATTCGTCTGTTGACAGATATCTAGGCTGTTTTCGATTTCTGGGAACTATGAGAGATCTGCAATGAACATGGTTGAGCAAGTCTCTGTGGTAGGATGAACTATTCTTTGAGGATATGACCAAGAATTGTAATGGATCTTGAGGTAGATGAATTCCCATCTTTCTGAGGAACTAACACACTGATTTCTATAATGACTGTACAAGTTTGCACTCCCACCAGCAATGGATAAGTGTTCCCCCATTCTAAATTCTTGTCAGCATGAGCAGTCATTTATTTTGTTGATCTTCTCCATTTTGATTGTCCTAAGATAAAATCTCAAAGTAGTTTTGTTTTACATTTCCCTGATGACCGAGGATGTTGAACATTTCTTTAAGTGCTTCTTAGCCATTTTAGTTTCCTCTTTTGACAATTTTCTGCTTTGACCTGTGCCCTATTTTTTTAATTGGTTTGTTTTCTTGGTGTCCTGTTTTTTTTGGGGGGGGGTTCTTAATATGTTTTAAATATTAGCCATACACCCGGTGTGTAGTTAGTAAATATTTTCCCATTCTGTAACCTGCTGCTTCATCTGAATGATGGTGTCTTTTGCCATATAGAAACTTTTCAGTTTTATTAGATTACCACCTGTTAATTGCCATTCTTAGTGCCTGTGTTATCTATGTTCTGTTCAGAAAGTCTTTCCTGTCATTTGGTTTACAGTTCAAAGGCAGCACAATTAACTGAGAGAAATTGGCCCATGTCACCCATCAAATATATTCATTATCTATTCTTAGATAAGGCCTCAGAAATTTACCTGTCCTTCTACTTGCAACTTAGGACATTTCTAAATAATTTTTTTAAAGTCATATCTGGTGACACATGCCTGTAATTCTAACACCAGGGAGATGGAGGCAGAGGACCAGGAATTCTGGGTCTTTCTTAGCTATGTAGCAAGTTCAAGGCCAGCTTGTACTACACAAGACTCTGTATCTCAAGAAAGCAAAACAAAAACCAAAATAGGATAGTCAAAATAATAAGCTGTCTAATGTTGTTAAATTAAGGGCTGCTTGTATCTATAATAAGAACATATTACAAGTGACAGATCTAGGATCACTGTGCTTTTTTTTCCTATTATCTCACGTTGGTCTGTGTTACAATCTGTCTCCATGGTATTTCAGTGATAATTTGAGATATGGCTAAGTGAAGACTTCATATAAAAATTTCTTTCTCTCTTCCCATGCCAGAATGATAGGCTTTCTCCATTCCCTGTCCCCACTGAGTACAGCATGGTTGCTTCCTTTCATTACCCCAGGTCTCTAACACAGAGATCCTTCCTTCTGAATTTGTACCATTCTTTCCTCATTTGGCATCTGTTGCTTTAATTAATGCACCTTGTACATTAATGGTCATTTCCTCTATATGTCTTTCATTGGTATTCAAAACATTCTGAAGGGACTTTAGGATCTCTATCTTTGGATCTAATCCTGCCATTATTCTAGAAGTAGAAATCAGAGTCCACATTTGGTTTTGGAATCTTTTGTCTGACTGGGCAGTACCTGGTGAACTGATTCTTAAGTCTAGTCAATTATACTTGGGGTTCATCAAGCTTTTCACCTATTATTCTGGGCTCAGTTTCTTAAACAGGTACATGATCAAGGACACCTTTGTTTCTTTCATATATTTATTCACCTTTCTTCTCCTCCAAACATAGTAATTATCAGTGCCTCATGAAGAATCATTAGTTCCTACCTGTGTAACTGACTTATCATGCCTTTCATGAAATGGGGGCTGGAGAGATGGCTAAGACAGCTTTCTTTGCCTAAGTGTAGAAATCTCCCCCTTGGAAGGTGTGTATCCATTCATCAGCCTATTGTTCTCCCTTCCACCAACGTAGTCCATAGAGGTCAGTTTCTGGCTTGTCTTTTCTGAGAATGGTTCATGCATGATGGACGTCTCATTGTTATTTGTCTGTTTACTAAGCATCACCCAGCATTGCTGTCTTTAACAAAAAATGGAAATAGAATCAGTTCTTTCCTTTTGGATTTTCCCAGTAATTGTGTGTTTGCTACACCATTACTCTCAAATCACCTGTTTATCTGTCATAACTGCATCCTGAGGTCTATCTTTTTTATTTTAATTTTTTTCTTTTTCTTTTTTATTTCCTCAAGTTACATCTCAATCACAATCCCCTCTCCCCTCCAGTCCCACCCTCCCACCCTCTTCCCCCTCACAATCCCCTCATCCACTTCCTTTTTTTTAAGTTTAAGGTATATCTTTTTCCTCCCAATGGCTCCCCCTTTCAGTCCAACAAATGGCTCTTTCTCTTATAACAACAAATACAATATTAAACAACAAAAATAATTAGACCGAAATTATGATAATTACAAGGCTTACCAATGTCCAGTCCATATGTATTTGGCAACTGACTTTAACATTCTACTATGCATCCATCTCCATGATTTTAAAGTTCTATATCCAACTCAGCTTCCATCCTAACTTGCATCACCATCCTAAAAACATCTTCTTAGATCCAGAACACCCTTTTAATTCCTAAACAACTCAAAATTTAACTATGGGACTGTATAACTATCTAGTCCTCAATCACATCAGAGACCTGAGAGGGATAAATATATCTGATTTTGCAGGAAGTGCAGGGCCAGCAGCTTCTAAGACTAAGAAATGACAGACAACTGGCTGCCTGGACAGTTCCCAATTTCTCTCCAAACATTATAGCATCAATCTTCAGCCTTTTTTCTGACAGACATTAATTGTAAACCAGAGATTATGAAGGACTTGCCTACCCTATCTTGGCAGAGCTAGGCTGTCAGCTTACCTGCTTCCAAGTTTTGTCCTTTTTGGACAGTATGCTGTCTACAGTTGAAGCAAGGGATTTTTCTTGCCAAGTGACAGGCTTGCTGCTAATGCAACCATCTCCAATGGGAGATTCTTTGATGCTCATCTTCTACTTGGAATAGAATAGGAGGTACTGTCCAGGAGCTGACATGACTCAATATCAAAAATCTAAAGTTAGAAAACATCTTTGAATACCATATTCTACAGATCTCTTGAGGTTTTTGAAGACCACCTGTCTATCTCTGTATATTTGGATAAGCCATGAAGTCTATCTTTATACCACACATACCCACATAAGTCTCATGATCTTCTGTTCATAGGCATTTCTTCAATTTGCAAAAGTTATTTCAGGACCTAATAATTTCTTTACTTATCTCAGTAAACTGAGGAAATGAAGAGATTTTGTGTGTGTGTGTGTGTGCGCGCGCGCATGTGCGTGTGCTGTTCACTTTGCTTTCATAAAGCCTCTACATATGTAGGTGATGTCTAGGTCACTCAGGAGCCTTTAATTTAGCCCATACATATCAAAGTTATTATTTTCTCTCCTTTTTAGTTTTGAAACTGTGAGGATGTGGGGACAAAAAATATCAAGGGTTCTCTAGAATGTAAGACATAAGACCTGTTCTCAGTGAGATCGTAAAGAAGCTTTACAGTCTTACAGAGTTGTGATTCACATATGGGATGCACTATGAGGACCACAGGGTGGGAGCAAAGGTGTGTTAAGATCATCTATGTTGCTCCTCCAAGTCTGAGTTACATACTACTGACATGGGGACCAGAGCCAGAGCTCAAATGGTTATATTCGGCTTTGGAATATATGCAATACTAAAGGATTCATTTCCCTTCTTACCCTTGACCTTGGCTAACTCAAGATAGAGTCCTCTAAACTTGAATCAGTTTATCATAAAAACTGGGCTTGGAAAACCTATGAAGTAACTGAGAAAAGCTGCTTGTGCATTGAAAGACATATGATGATTCTTCTATTACTCATAGCTTACACTTTTTACGACATTACAAATTCAAATGCCTCGCTGATGATCCTAGCCATCCTTAAGGATGGACAATATAGGCCCCACCCAGTTTAGTAGATGAAAAATCAGACAGATTATCTGACTTGTCCAAGAACCTGGAAGGGAAGAGAGGACCTGCACAAGGGTCTGCTTCACACAGTTGATGAAAGGCAAGTAAGTGGCAGACACAGGCCTGGAAAGTGAACACAGATACTGCCAGAATTGTGGCAAAACAGAGTTTTGCGAAATCATTGAAGAAATACTCTGATCTTATATAACTCTTTTCACCTTCCAGACCCCAAAAAGTGCCTCCTCTGGGCCAAAGCAGTGTGTTAGGGGATCCCAGGGAAGCCAACAGGGAGACAACAGGCATGGCACTGGCAGAGAAGGCTGAGATAGATCTGCTGGGTCAGGAGGAGGTGGACAGGAGCAGAATGCCAAGTGAAAAACTAGAGTCTGTAAAACAGTAAACTCCCAATGGAAGACATAAGAATTAATGGCAATTATCTGAGAAAGCTAAGAAACAGATGCAGCCATATTGAAATATGTGGGCTTTGTTGTCTGTTTGCTTGTTGTTTTTAGATCAGGTTGATCTCCTGACATGCTGTGGCTAAAGTAGAATCTTCTCTATTTGGACAGAAGTCCCACTTTATAAACTGTGCTCTTTAGTAAATAAGAATATTAAGTATATTCCCTCCTGCCTTCCTTTTCTTCTGCTCTCTCTCTCTCTCTCTCTCTCTCTCTTCCTTTCTTTTTCTTCATGCTTTCACTAAGCTTCTCAAGCTTGTCCATAACCTTGAGCTAACTATAAGGTTCAACTTAAACTCACCAATTCTCTCTCCTGCCTCTGCCTCCTAGGCACTGAAATTACAGGCATAAACCACCATGCCAGGCTGCAGTTATTTTTCACTTTTTTAAACAGATATAACTTGCAGATACCATATTGTTGAGTTTCAAAACAATGCCAGGCTTTATGAAGGATTCTCTGAGCAATAAAATGAAAAAAAATTAAGATGCTAAAAGATTGCTAGGGTGTTATCTATATGACAAACATTTCCACACACAAAAATAAAAATAAGTTCATACTTTCAAGAGCATGAAGTCTGAATGTATTTCAATGCAGGTAGCATGAATTTCTCTGGGAAAACTTCAAATAAATGAGATACAATGAGATTGTAATTGAGACGTTTTTTATAATAACCTTTTATTTTTCTGAAACTGTAGATACATTTACAACTGAGTACTTTCAGTGCTGTGAACTACAGCACTATTTAAAATATATATATATTTATATATATATCTGTGTTGAAATGTTCCTTCCAGCCAGAGCCACTCCACACTGAGATTGTACAGAGATGGGAAGCTGCAGATCCAGACCTGGTATCTACTTGAGCTAGCTTTAATCCATTTTAAGAGCCATTTACTACCAACTTCTGTACATACTATATGCTCAATAGTCCTTCAGCTTACTAAGTGAAACTTACAGAATACATTGATAGACTTAGCAGACCTCCAGAGTCAGCCAATTCCAAAATTAGAATTGCTCCACAACTAACCTGGAACCTATAGATGAGATCTTGTCACTCTGCTGTGGCACACATACCGGATATGTGATAAATCATTGTCTTATGACTTTTGTGACTGTGATAGTTCATGTAACTGCCTCTATAGTAGAGCATGCTGTTCAGGGGAACTTGAATCCATATCTCTGGGCCTTGGATACCCATGTTCGGTTCAGAATAAACTGTTGTTTTCTCCAGAGCAAGAGCTGATCACACCACCAATACTGTTGATAACACAATGCCTTTCACTCAGCTAAGCATTTACTCACATGCATGCTCATCCGGCCATGCTTGTCCTCAGTTACCTGAAAGACCTATAAGTTGGGCAGAGTCATTCTCAAGTATTAGTGTAAAGATTGCTAGACAAGGCTATTCAAATAGTTGTTTTTCTACTATAGGGTGTACAATATTTATTAATTATTCCATGCTATTCAGGAATTAAACATTTTTATTTTAATAAAGTGCCTTATAATAAATAAATAAGAATTTCTCAAGACTCCATTTTCTTAATATAAACTACTTTCCTGAATTACTTTTCTCCTTTGATTAGAGAACTTCAAATCACAGACAAAAAAACCCACAGGAAATGCTTTTAACAAATTTAAAAAGCATGCAATTAAAACACACTAAGCTATTGGGTGAAAAATAGAAACTTAGAATACTAAAGAGGTTGCAGAAGGAGACAGCGGGGTTGGGAAAAGAGAGATGTTGAGGGATGTTCCTTGTTTACCTGCTCGGAGGATGCTCTTAATTGAGCCGCTAGATGCCCCCTCTGCCTTCAGTCAAGCCTGCACAAAACTCTCTATATGACAGAATGCAACGTGGAGCCAACTACCGCCAAGGTGTTTCACAACCCCACTCCACTAACCACCTCAGAGCATTCTGGGTTTTATTTCTTCAATGAATCAAGTCACCTAAAGAAAAATTGCCTCTCTGCTCAAACTGAGTCACTGCACTTCTTCCTACTGCTTAAGAGAAGGCTCAGGCTTAGCTACTGTCATTTCCCTAGGACATTGACCACCTGAAACACACTTTGTCATTCACACCACATGGCAGGCTCCAAAAGGAATGATAAGTGCAATTCTTTTCTTTAAACAAAGATGTGAAAGGGAAAGAATATCGAATGCCTGCTGAAAATGATGAAATAAATAAAACTATTAACGTTTATACACACTCTGGCAAAGTACAATGAACCATCCGTGACCCATTAGTCAGACAGGGCAGAGTCACAGTTCCCAGGATGGAAGAGTGACTGGGTCAGTTTCCTTACCAGTTCGGGTCAGTTTTTCTTCTCAGGATCCACAGAATGGCAAGAGGGATGTGTACCAGGTCCTCAGGGGAGAAGAGCTTTCCTGGGTTCATGTTTTGCTGGTGATGTTCACGATAACTCCTATCAACCATCATTTGACCTGAACTCCTGAGTTACGCCTTCTAACCTGGGGCAGATCTGTGTGAAAAGACTGTCATTATATATTTTGATTAAAGTTTATTTGATTTGGGATAGTCCAGTTTCTTCCTGTTACCAGGCTCTTCAATTCAACAAGATCTCTCTGTAATTGTCTATTGTAGGAAATTAGGCTGTCATGAGGCCTTAAATAATGATGGAAATGTCTGTCTTAATTTAAAGGATGATAATCCTTAATAAAAAGGATTATCATCACAGCACAGAAGACTCCATGCTTATTCACTAATAAATATCTTGCCTGTTTTATACCTGCAGTCACTCACAATAAACTTTCATTTGGGTTTTCGGCTCGTGCTTACTATCATTTGAATAACTCTCAGGTGCGAGGCATTATGTTGGGTACAATCTTATGTTTTCCTACTGAACCCAACAGCAATTCTGAATAGATAAAGCCATCCTCAAGAGAGCACACTGTGGAACCAGGTACAGCATAAGATACCAACCCCATTCTATACCAATGATTTCAAACAATGCCCGGATTTTAATATCATTTAAAATTTTCTTTGCAAGCTTTTTGATTAAAATTTTAGTTTATTATTTGATAAAAAATCCCATAAGAATACAATATTACCTTGCAATCCAATAGTCACCTTTGTAAAATGCTTTTTATCCTTAAAGATCACATTCCTTGAAGTGAATCCATTTCAGAGAATGCTGACTCTGCTAAAAGTCTTACCAATGCATGCTCTATGTCATAAGATTAAAATGTATTAAACAATCTGTTGAAGATTCATCACTTGCAATAAAAATAACTTGATGTACATGGTATGGCGATAGTGAGTCTCTTATGACATTTTTATCAGGACCACTATTCAATTTAATGTCTTGTTGTGTTCCAGCAGCTTTGAAAAGCAAAGTGTGTCCATATTTTGACAAGTTGCCAAGGCAAGTGCAAAGGATATAATGAGCTGAGCTGAAACAGAGTCTGGGATATTTGAAGGTTAATGGGAGAGGAGTTCTCAGGAACATGCCACAGGGGACAAGTGAGGAACAGAAATGAGCTAACAAGGACATGTGGCGCTAAATTATCTGTGGCCATAGATGAAATGAATTGGTAGGGCCAACTGTGTTACAGCTGTATCTCTGTCAATATTATTTGTAAAATTTAATAAGCTTCTTCCAACCACCCTTTACATGAATGAGACCAATTTGACCACAGTGGGTGCTCAGCATAGCTCAGCAGTGTTCCAGTGTGGAAAATGGGTGACTTATCTGGAAACCACCTGATCGTAGACTGCTATTATGATTTGGCCTCAGACTCCTTTTATTTACGGTTAGTGAAAGTTCTGTTTGAGTTTTTAGACAGTGTAAGAAAATTCATATAGTTAAGTTCTCTTAATTAACAAGTTATCACTTCCCTCAATTTACTGTTTTTTTTTTCTTTCCAAAGTAGACTTTCTAGGTAATGGAACCTTCTATCTTGTCTTTAGGTGGACCCTTTGTGTCTTTGTAGGTCTGGTGTGTCTCATTGGATCTTCTTAAATGAAGCATGACTTTTTAAAACATTTTGATTTAGAACATACTCTATTAATTCATCAAAAGAACAACTCAAATTTCAGCCTCACATACTTGCAGATAAAAGACCTACAGATGTTGGCAATGCCAGCTATGTATATTTTTTAGTATCTCTTTAAATCTTTCTTGATGTATAAATGACATTAAAAGCTCCCTTTCCATGGCAGTTGGCAGAGTACCTAAGACCATGACAAGTTGCTTTCCTAGTAAATGCCATTTTCCCTTAACCACAGGGTATAATTCAAATACTGTGGGTGTTTCCTCTCATCTATGAAAAAAATAGAGTTACTATGGGGTAAGGAACTGGTAAGGGGCCAAAGATTTAGCATTAAGAGCTTTTAAAATGGATTTTCAGACCAACTATACCAGGGGACTCAGTCCTCCAACTGGCCTGTTTGTGGAAACTTTCAAGGAGAGGGAAACAAAGAGAAGCCAAATGGGAGGAATTTAGAGCAATGCTATGGTTGAACAGGAACATTACGCTTAAGAAGCCAGGTTCAAATCTAGTTTCTACTAGGTGCTAAGTTTATAAGCAAAGGACAGTTAACATCTTATTATTCAGTTTCCTCATTTTATTTTATTTTATTTTTTTTAAGATTTATTTTATTTATTTTATGCATATGTGTGCTCTATCTGCATGTACACCTGCATTCCAGAAGAGGGCACCAGATCACATTGTGGATGGTTGTGAGCCACCATGTGGTTGCTGGGAATTGAACTGAGAACCTTTGGAAGAGCACTAGGCAGTGCTCTTAACCGCTGAGCCATCTCTCCAGCCCCCTATTTTATTTTATTTTTAAATAGAAGTAATGACAGTATCTGTGCATTAGTTTTCCATTTAAATTACCAAATGGAGCATCAGAAGACCGTGTGGATCCTAGCTTTGTGGGTTCACACAACACAATTGTCTCAGTGTCCATGGGTCAGAAGTCAGCCAGGTTTTTACAGGCTGAAAGCAAGGCGTTGAGCAAGTGTGTTCTAATCAGGAGAGTTGGCACTTAGATCCTCTAAGCTACAAGTTCATTAGTTCATTTCCTTGTACTTGAGTAACTGCTTTTTGCATCCCTGTCAGTTGCAAATGAAGGCTTCATTTTGAACTCTTATGGGCTAAGGGCTCTACCTTGCTGGTGTTCATCACAGCATACCAACTTGCCATATCAAGGGCAGCAAGAGAGTCCCAAATGTGTTCCAAATCTCTTCTTTCAAGATAGTCCCAGTCCCTTTTCAGGGTTCACTTGGTTAGATCAAGCCCACACAAGAGATATTTCTTGATTAACTGAAAGCTAACTTATTATTATGGACCTTGTGCAGATATCCCCCCCCCCATTTTTCATCTTATAGAAAAATAACAACACAGTGAAGAACCTCATATCTATAAACTTTGTAAACTCAAACAGCAGAAGGAGCAATGATTTTAGGGTTCTACCTAAGCTAATAATCTCAGAAGACTCCTTGAAAAGATTAATTTCCAGTTCTGTATATCATCTAGTGCCTGACTCTGGATGAGCAATATGTGAAATTTTACCATTATTATTTTCTGTGGGGTAGATCATTTAGGCAAACACAGTAGATCTGTGACAACATTGTGATCCGTCCAATCGGTGCCTCTTGATTCGTTCAAATATTGCCTTCCTATTCCTCATTCACAGTAAACTTTGGCCTACTGTAGCCAGCCAGGAAAATGCATCTCCTTAGAGTTATTTCTTCCTGATGTAGCCATCTACAAAGAAAAAGCCCCTCCTTTTAATCTAGAATGGACTTATCAAAGCTCTTCCTTAACAGAGCCATTGCAGTGGTTGGGTTCTCTTCATCAAGCTACTAAGGGGGTTGCTGATGGTGAGAAAGGGGAGGTATACAAGACAAGGCTGCTGGGTTTTCTGTCTGTATCACTGAAGATGTACTGTACTGCTACATCCAACTACAGCCAGACACAGACACTATGTAGATGAGGTTGGCCTTCCCCAAGCCATTATTCCTACCCTACATCACAAGTCACAGTCTGAGCCTGTAGGCTCAATCAGCTAACCTGCTTTACTCAAACAAATATACAAAACCCCCACAGTCATTTGGGGAAAGGAGATTCTTTACGTTGGGTTCATATCTCATTAGACCAGGAGTATGTTCTGCATTCTACAGACTGGGGCACACCTACCACCAAGTGTGAGATCTGTCCTTTGTGTGCTCAGTGGAGCACCTCTGAACAGAAATCTAAAAGTAGTAAGAAACAGTAATTCTTTTCCCAGATGCTGTTATCTCCTGGAGTCACTGATGTGCTGGGTAGACATGCAGGGACAGCCCCTGGAAGGTGGAAATGGGTGGGCATAGACTTCCCAGGGGTTGTTCCTATTTTAATGGTAAAGCTTGGGTGAAGAGAAGAGGATGCTGGGTTCTCTGAGTCTTAAATATACACTATGAGTGATTTTGAGGGCTTGTACTTAGTTCTTAGTATCCGATCCTGTGAGTGCTGGCTTGCTAGGATTACCACAAAAAACCAGGTGCTATAACAGAAACTTATTTTCCCCACTCTGTTTAGAGATTAGAAGCCCAAGGTCAAGGTATTCACACCAATTTCTTCCTAAACCTACTCTCTCTCCTTGGCTTGTAGATTACACTTCCTCCCTATGTTCTCATGACGTCTTTGCTCTGTGCATGCCCTTCCCCAGTGTACTGCCTCCTCTTACAAGGACACCAGTCACTTACACTGGAGGGGGGCCAATCCATATGACCTCATTTTACATGTCTTTTTGCATACCCTGTCTCCACATATAGTCCCAGTCTGAGGTTCTGAGAGATTAATACTTACACATATGAGTTTTAAGAGGTCATAATCAGTCCATAGCACCATGTACTTACCAAGAATGTCACATTCACATTTTATTACTGAGATGTAAGAAAACAAATGCTGGTAGTATATTTACTGTTGATGCTAAGACTCCACATCTTTCTCAGAATCAACATGTTCTCTACCCTGTGAACAAACAACTGTGAGAAACAGAAGCAACAGTATTTGGATGTGCATGGCAGAGCGCAGAGGGGTGGACCTCCAGTCGGTGAACCCATTTCACTCATCCCTTTACCTTGTTTTTTTGCATAAAGAAAGCAAATAAACCTTTCAAAAAATAAGGTGAATATCAGGTTGTACATGTTAGGCCCTGAGGACAGCACTATTGAGATTAGAGGCTTACACCACCATACCAAGCTTTCATTTGTGGTTACATGTTTGTTTGTTTATTTGTTTATTTCTTCATCATTTTATTTTATTTCTTCAAGTTACATCTCAATCACAGTCCCCTTCCTACTCCCCCTTCTGGTTCCACCCTCCCCCCTTTCACCTTCCTCCCATCTGCTTCCTTTTTTTTTTTTAAGTTTATGGTATATCTCTTTCCCCGCAACAGCTCCCCCTTTCAGTACAACAAATGGCTCTTTCTCTTGTAACAACAAATACAATACAAAACAACAAAAATAATAATTAAGAGGGTGTTCTGGATCTCCCTTTATCTTTTTTGCTCACTGATATATCCCTATAACCTTGAACAGAATCTGCACTGAGTAGATATTTAATAACTTTAGTAAAATGAAGGAAGAGTGGTTAAAAAATTCAGAGAAATAAGTTTTTGTGTTTAGTTTCAGGGTTTTTTGTTTGTTTAAGAGTGAAGTGCTGTGGAAGCCTCACTTTTTTTTCATAAAAGTTTTTCTTTCCAGAACATGCTAATAACTAAAACAGTATTTCTTTGCAGCGTATCTTTCTTCCTCTCACAGATGGACACATCTTTTTTTTTTTTTTTTTTACATTTATTTGTTGATTCAAGCTACATCTCAGTCACAGCCCCCTCCCACTTCCTCTCCCACCATCTACTCCTTCTCCCACCTATCCTTCTCCTTGGGTGAGGGGGGCCCTCACATATCAGCCTCCCTCAGTTATCAGTCACATGAGGGCTAACAGCTTTATCTTGCTCTGGGCCCCAACATGGCAGCTCAGCTACGGTAAGGTGTCCCACTAACAGTTAATACAGTAGTAGATGGACACATCTTTAAGAAATCCAGAACATTTGATCATGGCACAATGTTTGTTTCATCTCAAGAGCTCATTTCATACTTACAGAATGAACAGGCAGTCTTTCTGCAGAGGAATTTGTTCAGTTTATCCATTTATAATGGATAACTTTTCTTTTGAAAATTAATTTATTTTTTCAAGTTACATCTCCATCAAATTCCCTTCCCTTCTCCCCTCCAGGTCCCACCCTCTTTCTTCCCCATCTCCATCTTCCCCTTCTCCTCAAATGAGGGATCCCCCACATATCAACCCCCCTCAGTTCTTCAGTGGCATGAGGGCTAAGATCCTCCTCTTGTAATTGTATTTTGGCCCAGCTAGGGAAAGGTGTTCCACTAAAAAGCAATATGGTCCATGACTCACTACTGGGTGGAATTGGATAGGTTTTCTTAAGCGTAAAAAAATAATTCTTATTATTTTTATCTTTGTTTTTCTGCAAGCAGGAAAGATCACATACCAGAATTGTGATTACACACTGATACTTCTCTGCATATTTTCTGTTGTCATTTTCTTTAAAATGAAGAATCGCAGTTCTATAGTGCTTTTGAACAATTCATCTACATCTGTGACTTACTTAACACTACTTTGTCAAGCTATGTGACACACATAACAGTAATCTCCATTCTCATATAAAAACAAACATTTTATTTACCTTTTCCAATAAGCAAATATATATGTGTATTTCATACATATATATACAATGTAATATGATTATATCCCCCATTACCTGCCATCCTTCAATCACTTCTGATGACTTCCTTCTTTCCAATTTGTCCCTTTCCTCCTTCCATTTTTTGTGTGTGCAGGTCTTATGCAGGTAGCCACATTTGCTGTGTGTTTATGTTTTCAATGGCTGTGTAATGTCTAGAAGACAGTGCTTCATGGATCTCCTCTCTACTCCCTGGATCTTAGATTCTTTATACCACCTCTTTTGCAGTGTTTCCTGGGGTCCCTGGGTAGTCTAGCAGTCCCAAAGCTGAGCACTCAGTAGCCACTTGCTCTCAGCGTCTGACCAGGTATGAGTTAATCACTGCAGAAAGCATCTTTTCTGACTCAGGCTGAGAGCAGCACTAGTCTGTAGACATAGATACTTAGAAGGCATCTTGATGTCAGATCCCTTTAGTAAAACATCAGTTCGTTCCACCTCAGGGCCTGTGACCTCTTCATTGATAGGCTTTTGAGAAGATTTACATCTCATTTTTAAACAATTATAAGTGTGTGGAAGCCACTGACCTGAAAGCTAAAGCTTCCATCTCTGAATTAGTTTACCTTAAATGCTCCACCATCCATTGGGTGCAGCAGCTGCCTCCCATAGTGGCTTCCCAGGGCTGGTGGTTATAACCTTTGTAACTATTACAACAGTTAAATTCATTCTTTGTCTAGATTTTGAATATTCCGAATTTTCTTTTTTTTGGTATGGACTTTATATCTGCATTTTTATTGTTTTATGATCTATGTCTTTTTTATTTTTACATGTCATAGTACCAAGAAGTCTAGAATAATAAGAGCCAAAGATACTAGAGCTGGATATTTTTTTGAAACTAAGAAGAAGAGATCCTCTATTCTAATGAACATAGGAATTATAAGGAATCCCAGAGAAAGCAAAAGTATGTACAAAATGAAAAGCTCTACAAAATTAGAATTAAAAATACATATTTCTAGTTCATTCCTAACATACCAGGTGACTTGCAATTTCCAGCACCATAATGTTTACCAACTGCACGTTATTGTCGCTCTCACAAATTCTATGTAAGGCTGGCAGGCCATGTTTATGGTTTTTTATATTTTTATTTATTTATAGTGCATGTGTATGTGTTGAAGGTGTGCACATGCCATGGAATATGTGTGGAGACCAGAGAATAACTTGTGGAAATTGGTTGTTTCCTTCCGGCGTGTAGGTTCCAGGGATCAAACTCAAGTATCCAGGCATGGCAGCCCTCACTCACTGAGCCATCTTGCTGGCCCAGGACATATTTCTTATCCCTATTTAATTAGTAGATGATGGATTAAGACATAAAGTATTAATAATTCATATTTCATGAGAAATGAGAATTATTTAATAGAAGAAATAGAACAAGAATCCAAGTCTTGCAAACTCCAGGTGCTTATTAATGGAATATTTTATTTAAAAATCAAAATCTTTAGATGCTGCAACATTGACTGCTGTAAACAAACGGGATGAAACACACCCAACAGGAGGCATCCACAGCAGTGCCAGTAGCTCTGCCTCTGTCCTACTAAGCGAAATCGACTTTATCAGATGACCCCTATAGTAGCACACTCTCCTTGTTTGAGAACAACCCCTGCAAATGCCAGAGAATGGAAACTCAAGTCCAAACACCTCTGGCTGTGCCCAGGCTCCTCCTGTGGCTCTGTTGTAATGATCCTAGCTCATCCAGTTAAAAAGAAAAGTGAAGCAAAAATCATAAAGTGTTTAAAGAGGAGAAATTAATTAAAGCCTATTTTGTTTTGTCAGCCAGAAAGAGAAAAATCCACACCCAGGTTCTTGCCTAAGACCAAAGAAATAAATTATATACGCCAAGCTCTACAAATTCTAAAATTAGGCGTTATGAGGTGTCAGATCGTGAACTGACTTTCCCTCGCTGCGATCCCTACCAAATGGTTTTATGTGGCTTGTAATTCAAATGTTTAGTCTGCAGGAGTCGAGGAAGAAGCGAGTTCTCCTTGAACGGAAGCCTTGCAAAGAGCTGAGTCACTTGGCTTCCTGAGGCTCAGCACTCTGGACTTTCGCCCACAAAGAGAAAGAAAGGACATAAGATCTGAAAGTGACCATAAGGGAATGTAGTGCAAAGACAACTATGTTGTCAAACCTTATGAAGTGATCCCAAGGCTGTTGTTTTAATTTATATGCTTGAAATAGGCAATGTTGTCAATTGAAAAGAGCTAGTGTTCCAAAGGGTTTTATCTCCAAAAGACAACCAGAAAGAAAACTGGCCAAATGACCTCAAACTGTTTTCATCCATTTGCAAGAAGGCAAAAGACCTTGTATGTTCCATGAAACATCATCAATGAGATCAAAGATTGAAGGACAGAAAAGGGCCTGGGAGATGGTCCTATAGTGTACCTTTGAAATTTTCACTTGTGTAAGAATCACTTACAGGGTTACAATACCCATTCTAGGACCTTTCTTAAAATTATGATCCAAAGGAGGGCCACATAGGCTCAGGGATCTGTGTTTGAATACTACATGTTCATTTGTGAGTCTGCTGCAGATGGCAAGAGGACCCTGAGTAGAAAAGCCAGCCTAGTCTGGCTTTGTTTTTTTCCTAATCAGGGAAAACTACTCCAACAGATTAGAACCAGGACTGAAGAAACAGTGGGCACCAACACTGAAATGCCATATTTTTCTTCACTTTTGTCAAGTGATGACAAAATTATTCTAGTTTGATAGTCTAATAAATATGACTAATTATTCTAACAAGCATTTGATGATAGATGCTTAATTTTGTTAATGGAAAATCGTCACATTAAAAATAGTTCTCAGAAACACTCACTACCATGTCCCCACTTCATTATAGACAGAAGGGATTAAGTCTAATACAGCAGTGATGTTTGGGACTTAGATTTGTGGCCTCAATTAGCTGCTAACTAATTAACTTCATAAACAGATATCACTGACTGTGACACATCGCTCTTGTGTGACTGCCCCTCACATCCAATTTGTTTGTGGAATGAGGTAAGCCTCAACTGCTTTACTAAGTTAGTCCTCAGAATTTGAGATGGCACTTCCCAGAAACCAGTGCATCTCTGGATTTTAGGATGGTCAAATTTCTTTTCTTTTTTAGGGAAACCAACTCCTTAGTATTCTACTCTCCTGGTTCCCCAGTATATAAGGGTTAAAAGAGTACATGATAAGTAATAACTTATAAGCCCTGCATAGTTTGGGCCTTCTATCTAAGTAAGGCAAAATCTATATCCCCTTAATATCTATGAAAAGAAAAGCATTTGTTGTGTTTATAGGGTCTAAAAACACAGACAAATAAGATGCTTCCAATTTCAGCTTCAGTAGAAGTAGATTGGTGATAATAAAAGTGTTTGGTACTGATTGTCTCGTATGTGTGAAAGTTGTTGTTGTTCATTGTGAATGAGTGTGGTTAAAAAGCTGCTTTTTAATCTCATAAAGTTGTGGTTATTATTTCATATTTTTATAGAATTAATCACTACCTTAATGCATGGGGTGTTGACAATGTTTGAAATGGGGCCAAGTATCAAGTTCCCAGTCCAAAGCAGGCAGAGCCCAAATGCAGACCCAGTCCAAGACCAAACCAAGGATTCAAAATAAACATGGTATCGCTTGGAGGTGCTTGCAAAGTGAGGGCTGTAGAAGGGAAAGTGGTTTCTCAGTTAAGAAATGAAGAGTGTGAAAAAGTAATAGAAACGCTTTGCACAAGCCTTGGTTTTTAAGATTACTTCTCCAACCCAGACTTTTCTTTAAGGACTTCTACTTTTCCAGGAGAGAAAAAGAGATCCACTCCAGGATGATGAATTAGATACCAAGCATACACAACTGTGACACATCTAAATGTGAGGGCATTGATGCTTTGACACTAAGTCACTACATCCCTTTTAGTTATTGAACTTGAGGCCTGAAAAATGCCTTTAGCCTAAGATGCAAATAATGCCTTCCTCCTTAAGAAAATGGAAGAAATCCCATAAAGAATGGAGGTTCTTTGAACCTTGTTAATAAATCAGTCCCAGAATAAGCCTCAGCACAATGTGATCAATCAAACCCTACAAATGAAATGAGAATCTTAGAGCAGTGCCAAGAGTCTTATCACAATTGCTTCCTGACAGAAAGAATGGATAACAAACCCAGGACAAGGCCACTGTAATGCTGCTGTTTCTTGTTGTTCTAGGTATCAAAATAGGAAGTAAACAGCTTCCAAACAGTTCTGAGAATTGCCTGGAGGAAGTGCTGTTTCCTCTCCCTGCACTTGCTCAGTTTGCTTATCTTTCATCCTCCCAGTACAGCCTTCTGCAAGCTGGCTGAGACCCTTTTCTGAAGACCATGTCTTCCTATCTGCCTCTGACCTAACGCCATCCAACTACCCCAATACGTTCCCCACTCCTCCCTGACCAACAAAATGTGATAAGGAAGGGGAGGCACAACCCCCACTGATTTCCACACAGAGCATCTCCTATGCAGACAAATAGAAAAGGCAAGTTTCAGCTCATGGAAGTAGCCGTGCACTATGGGGAGAAAATGGGCACCCATGCTAGGTTGTTTTTCAGAACCACCCACGCAGCATCTCAGCATGACTGAACTACTTCATTGAGATCCTCAGGAGTAACCAATAAACAGCTCTGGATCTCATTAGCTGTTCAAGCCAGTGTAAGTTCCTACCAAAAATAACATGTAAGCTTATTTTATGAGGAGCCTGGATTTGTGTTACCACCTACTGGTGATTTTTAATACAACATCATCACCTGACATTTACATAAGGCTTTTTCATGCATGTATGCCTGGAGAACATTAACATTAAGGCACCTGGCTGTCCATGACCTGCTATGAGCCAAAGAAAGCTTATGCATTCATTCTGTCGCCTCTGCTTGGCTTTGCACATTCTGTTTCCAGTTCATGAGAAGGTGTCCTGAAAGTTGTTCCCAGGTAATCTCATTTCATCTACCCTGAACATTTTAATTTGAAACACTAATGCTTTAAGATGACAATTAGTAATTCAGGAATGGGCTAACTCATTCTGTTAGGTATAACATTCATGGCCTTGCCATTAGGTTTTCAACAACAACACAATTATCTTTCAGGTAATTGAATGGGTTTAAACTAAATACACTTTAAATGACCTAAAAATCTAGGTTTTTAAAAGACATTCAAATATTCTGAGTGGAAGGGTTAATACAAAGAGGACAAATTATTGGATACTGTACATTTTTATTTTCTTTACTAATCTAGTAAATCATTCTTTAATTACAATTTACCAAAGGATCTAACTTTACTGTAAACAAAATCCATCATGATTTCTCTGTAGATCTCTCTCTCTCTCTCTCTCTCTCTCTCTCTCTCTCTCTCTCTCTCTGTGTGTGTGTGTGTGTGTGTGTGTGTGTGTGTGTGTGTGTGTGCCAAGATTGGAAGATAATTATAATACTGTATAGAGAATCGTATGATCTGATAGTGCCTAGGGTATTGCCATTATAGTGTTGGTCATATAAATATTATGTTTCTGTGGCTTCACAGTGAACTAACCACATCTAGTATTTATTACATTAAGAAAATAATTTCAGTAAAAGCTTTATTTATGGAGAAAATTTAAGCAAAATATATGTAGGAAAATTACTGGTATTATTCTTTGGTCGGAGAAATGAAAACATGTGTTAAATAAGATTAAGTTTTATAAAAGTTGTGCTACAATGGAACAAGAGAATTCATTTGGGCAGAATATTTATTCTTCCATATAATCCTATTAAGGGTCAAGTTTTTCTTTTCTACATATCACATTAACAGGAAAACACATAGCTTTTCTATAGACGAATCCAGCATCCTCTTGGAGAAAAATTGAACTGAATAGAACCTAAAATCTGAAGAGAAAATAGAGTCTCTAGCAAGAACCACCACTGAGGACTTGGCCAGTCCAGATGCCTGGCTGAGGTCTTCTAACTTGTTGTAAGTGGGCAGTGAAGTAGGGGCACAGCAGGAGGAAGGCCATGGTAACTCATTGGCCAGTTACAGGCAAACACACCATCAAACCTCCAAGTTTCTCTTCTCCAGCTGTTTCCTGCTCTTTCTTTCCATCAATAAGATGAAAGTCATTCCTTTTACTCAGAATCTAACCAAGAAAAAAAAGGAATGTGGAAACCATGTCATATTAATTTTGTTAGACAGGAAGAAGAAAAGGAAAACACTGGACCATGAAGGAATCCAGAGAGTAATCATATTGAGAAGCTGCCTCCATTCTGCATGAGAAGACTAAGCCCACAGTTTATAGTTTAATGTCTAGACTGACACATTCAAACCTATCCCCTCCCTGCTAGGTAATGGAATCCACATAGTGATATTTATTCATTTTGCATTACCATTCCTCTACATCCCATTCTTGCTCAAAGAGTTGGATAGAGAATAATTTCTGAGGTAATATATTTTGTCCTAAATGGATTAAAGAACTATGATCCAGATCCCATATTTCCCCAGGAGGACACTGTAGCTGTTAACATCAGTAGTCTCTTTTTGAAACTTTAAATAAACCAATTTGAAGAAATATGAAAAGTGACATAACTTCTTATTTCTTTATTCATTGTAGTGCTGAGGATCAAATCCAGGGACATATACATTGTAGGACATCCTTCTACCACACAGCTACCTACTCAGCCCAGATAGAGGCTTTCATTTATTTGTATGAACTCAAAATACAGAGTAAGGTTTTAAACATCTTCAATTATTCTTACAAGTTCTCTGAACATTCAGACCAAGGACACAAGTTCTTTTGAACCTGAGTGGGACATAGTGAATATCAGTTTCTAAATTAACAATGTTGGTCCTTCCATTTTTGACTCTATCTTCCAATTTGGTGTAACCCCATTATATAAGATTAAGTATCTTATCTCATTAACTGCACAATAGGGCTGATCAACTCCACAGACCTATTAGTCAGCACTCAATAAGTATGTCATCAGTGAAACTTGCTAAACCAGAAGTTGAACAGTTAAGACATTTTAACTTTTGATTTTAATGTGTAAGTTTGAATCCTACTGGGTTGTTCCATTACACTATCATTCACCAACATAAGGTTTACAGCTAGACTCTGGGGAATCTAAATGGGATTTCTGTGTCTTTTCTATCCTGGAAAACTAACCCGGATTCTTGTACTCATGCCAGATTCCAAGAGACATTACAATTAGGTCCCAGAAGATTACACTGCAGTTGAAGAGGATGTCCCCCACTGAACTATATGGGGAAAAGGGTGGCCAAAGCAGTGTTCACATTCTTGCAATCGTATACTTAATTGCACAAGGTGAATGAAGTCATTATAATTATGGCTAAGGTCACACCAAGATTAAGCTCCCTCCTCAAATAATGTGCCTGAGAAATGACATAATTCTGAGTTGACTGTCCATCAACATATCATACCTCATTTCCTTCCATAGCATTCAAGTGGATTCACCAGATCTTAAAACATAGTGGGAAATGGGCCAAATGGAGGACATGACAAATTTTAATTAACATCACAATAACTTCCATGACATTTAATTCAAATGCATTCAGTTACACTCACTTGGACTTTAGTCCATGAACTAAATAATCGAAGACTTAAATAAAAGAACTCAGCAGGGCACCCTTGTGGTGAAACTCTGATGTATGGGAGCCACTGAGAATTGGGAATATTGAGAACAGAAGGGTAGGGGAAATAAAGTCAAGTTAGTTGTTCCATCTACTCTGGGTTTTGTGCCAGCTGTTTTATGGCCAGGCTCCTTTCTCATTTGCTCTGCCTGTAACCCTATTAACTTAAGTTTTCAGACTGGCTAACACAAACACGTAAGGAGTTCCTAGTGCATATGCTAGATGATATATCACAGTAAATACTTACTAGAAATTCTTGGATAATATGAAAAAAAATTTTTGCATATTTTTATTTTTTTTCTGTTTTTTTCAACATTTATTTATTTCTTCAATTTACACCTCACAGTTCTCACCCTTCCCTCCCTCCAAGTACCATTCTCCTTATTCTCTTCTCCCTCTCTCTCCTATCTGCTTTTTTAAAAAATATTTTATTTTTTATTTCTTCAAGTTACATCTCAATCACAACCTCCTCCCTACTCCCCCCTCCAGTCCTATCCTTCCACCTTCCTCCCCCTCAACCCCCATCCTCTACCCTTTCTTTTTTTTTTAGTTTAAGGTATTTCTTTTTCCCCCCAACAGCTCTCCCTTTCATTCCAACAAATGGTTCTTTCTCTTATAACTATAAATACAATACAAAACAACAGAAATAAATAGGCCACAATTATGAGAGTTATATGACTTAGCATACATTCCCAATGTCCAGTCCTTATGTATTTGGCACCTGACTTTAACAGGCAGCCACTGGTATGTCATTTCTTAGTTTTGGAAGCTGCGGGCCCTGCACTTCCTATATAATCAGATATATTTATCCCTCTCAGGTCTCTGAGGTGGTTGAAGACTAGATAGCTAGAGTCTCATAGTTAAATTTTGAGTTGTTTAGGAATCAAGAGGGTGTTCTGGATCTCAGAAGATGTTTTTAAAATTGTGAGGCAAGTTAGTATGAAAGCTGAGTTAGATATAGAGCTTTAAACTCATGGAGATGGTTAGATAGTAGAAAAAACAATTTTTAAAGGTGGAAAAGCTTGTATTCTTGCATATATATTCACTCCTCCAGCATCTCTGAGAATAAGCAGAATTTCAATGATATGTGTGAAAACAGATAAAATTTAATAATATTTCAGCAGTCTTTAACATAATCATTCTGTTAGGTAAATATCTGAAGTTATTTGATTCATTTAGTCATCAAAAGCTTGAGCTACATGTTTTAGTTTTTTCTTTGTATAATTAAATAATTTTCATGTTAACTTTGTATTATATTTATATAAGTATGTAATAATTTCTAATAAATCATTTAGATTATTAGAAAACTAGTATTATTTTATATATAAGATATGGTGATCTGATGTAGAATAAAATAAAACACATAGTTCTTTCCTCTAGGAGATTATAGTCACTAAATAAATTTAATCTTAAAATTATATCCAATAGAATTTAATGATAGTTTTAGGATACCATTAAATTTTGACTAACACTTTGGTTCTCTATAGGAAATATTTGAAAAAACTATTTCAAATTTAAAACAAGTCAGTGCTAATCAACAGAAGTTGCTGATCACTACGAGACTGAAGAAGCATCATTAGTGTTGAATAGCCTGTCAAGTACCAACTTAAAGGGATTTTCATAGGCTAGATGCTTAGCCATAGTAAAAATATTTTAGTGGGTATGAAAGATAGCTAAGAATAAAGAAAAAGTTCAAGCGAAGTTGAACATATGTAATATATGTTTTTATCTGACAAGTTAGTAAACTGCCAAGTTAGGTAACCCACCTCCTAACATTACCCTGTTTCCTCACAAAACACAGCTCACACACAGGAAAATCCAAATGCTTAGTAGGTAAATGGCAAGATTGTATCAACCCATTTACTGTTCTTTCCCCAATAAAGCACAAACTGTTTAAGTCAAATCTCAGTGTCCCTGGTGCCGCAACATTTTTGTTTAAAAAGAGGGGGCAGATTAACTTTACTTAGACTACGTTGTTATAGACCCAGTAAGAAAATCATTTTAGAGACAAATACATTTTCTACAAAACAGTCCAGTAACACTGTACATTCCTCCCAGAAGCAGTTGTCTTTGAGAAATACAGCTCCAGAAGTAGCTGTAGTTCACCAATAAATATTATTATGTCTTTGTCTGTGTAATTCTAACAAATATATCTAGGATTGAAGATATAAATGCTATGGTTATTGTAAACTATTAGAAGCACTGGCTACAATATTAATGTATGATGATTTATTTTTTCCAAAGATTACAAGCAGACTTTGGCTCATTTTTATTAGTGAAGACTGAATTGACCCATTTTATTGTTCTTTCTCAACTATATTACAGAACATTTAAGTCAAATTTCAAAGTCTCAACTTATTTGGAAAATAAAAAACCACCTCCTGGCCTTACGGACCGGGGTTTTCTTTTAAACTCATATGAGTTCTGATACAGAACATTAATCACAACACATTAACAACATCTGCCAAATCCAGGACTGCCAACTGAAAAATTACTGCAGCAGGAAGCATAAAAGTCTTCTTATTCCTCATTCTCAGGAAAAAGAAGTTTGCAAAGCCTGTATTTCTCCCTGAAGATGAATCACTACGGTAATAGTTAACCTTAGGTTCCTCTTGAAGAAACAAGACCGAGCCGTTACTCTGAAAACTGACATTTTTTTTCTCCAAGATTGGGTTCTTTGCCGTTCCTTGTTCTCTTCTGTGAAATTTCTTTTTACTTTAATCTCTTCCCTAATTTGCTTTTCTAGTTTTCCTTCTCTGTAACATCTCAGACTTAATCCAGAGTCAATTGTAGGCAAAAGTGGCTAGATACAGTAGGCAAATCATCATCACTTCTAACAATGTTCTTTTAGTGA
Organism: Lophiomys imhausi; assembly: GCA_907164525.1. NCBI lineage: Eukaryota > Metazoa > Chordata > Mammalia > Rodentia > Muridae > Lophiomys > Lophiomys imhausi. The sequence goes on from CAJQZJ010032893.1 coordinate 1,498,489, forward strand.
CCATGCCAACCAAACACAATATAACTCATGGCAAAGTACACAGAATAATATTTCATAACAATCCTTAAATTCTCCCATCTTAAACTTAGTTTATGCTTTTTCTTGAATCTTTTTTTTTCTTGAATTGTATTTAACTGTTCAAATCAGACAATTTCTGCCGGTCTCCCTAAACTGTGGTTTTAGAGAAGTCTAAAATGAGGATGAAAAAAATAAAACAAACAAGGCAAAATACAAGAAGACAAATTTTGAAGATGAAGTGAGACTTTAAAAGGCAGAGTGGGTAAAAAGTCAGGCATCACTGAAAGGTGGACTTCCCAGAGGATTCTATGCTATGATCTGGTCTCCAGGAGTCATGAGTTAAACTGGTCCCAGAACTTAAGAGTGGAGTGTGATGGGTTACATTAAGATACCAGTCTGAATGATAAGGGATGAGGGATAAAGTAAATCGCCTTGTTTACTTCCTTCATCATTGTATTTTCAAAAATTCTATTACAAGCATTTATAAAGTTTCTCTTAAACAAAATTTATCAGTCAATGGGATGTATTATTAATTAGGTTTTTAGAGATTTTTTTGATTTATTAGTTTTACTGTTTTATGTGTATGAGAATTTTGCCGGTGTATGTGTGTATGTTACGTTCGTGTCTGGTACCCACAGATGTCAGAAGACAGTGTTGGATCCCCTGGGGGTGTAGGTGCAGATGCTTGCCAACTGCCCTGTGGATGCTGGGAGTAAAATCCAGGTCCGTTGCAAGAGCAACAGCTACACTTAACCTCTCTCTGAACTATTGCTTTTTGTTTTTGTTGTTGTTTTAAGTTTTTAAGCAAACTGTAGAATATCATTTAAGTACAAAACGTGTTTCCTCCCTCAGTGTATTTATTAAACTAGCAAATCACAGTGGAAAACTGTAACTAATACCTTTAATATCAATTAAAGTTTGATTTTGTAAGTATTACATTTTTTATAGAAGTAATGGTTGAACTTGGGCAGTTGAAGTTACCTTGGAAACACAACAGCTCAAGCAGAAGAAGAATTAATAGTATATTCTGTGGTGAGTAATTTTCCTTATTTATCCATCGATAATATTAATACTATTCATTAACAGCAGTGAGGTGCTGTGGACCAGCTGCTCAGTTGCAAATAGAGCAGCGGGTACTTAAAAATCTGTTTCTAAGCATAGCTCCTATTGGGAGAGTGGATACCACTCTTCTCAACAATGCCCCTTCCAAATACAGTCCTAGACCTTCAGGATTAAGAGTTTGCAGACCATGTAGTATAACGACTAACTCAAGGGTGTATGACTCTCAGAGGAGACTCTAAGACAGAGAAACTTGTTTACTTTTCTTATAAATAATTTAAAATAAACTTTGGCCAGCCAATTCCTAATAGTCTTTAGTTCTAGCAACATTGAAAAGCTAAGCTGAGTGCCACTCTTAAAGCAAGACGAAAACATAGCATGATGACATTCTTATTTGAGAATGACATGGAAAATGGTACAAGAACTATAACAAAACAAGTATTAATCTATGTCTACAGGTGGTCCCACTGTGTTATGCAGATCCCACTGCATAATGAGAAGTTCAAATGCAAAAGTTCCTTTCTCCAGCAAGCCAGGGGGCCTCACCCTACAAACTTTGAAGTTGTTCTCTGAAATCAAGGAACTGATGCTTTCAATCAATAGGAAAGGGGCGTGTATTAGTCAGTGCTCTATTGCTGTGAAGAGACAGTATGACCACACAGGTAGTTTTTTGTTTAATATGCCTTGAGTTCTTTCCAGGTTCTGAAGGGCAATCATGGCACTCAAAAGTCTTAGTAAAGGAGGTATGTGTGTGTGTACATTTATTTGTACATGTACCAGTCAGATGTAAAAGTTCTAACTCGTCTACCAGGTTGTTTCTACTAAGGCAGGTGTGATTAAGTATGTGCGCTGACTATCTGTGATAGTGTCTCAGGGACCTGTGTGCCTTAATGCAGAGAAATAATCTCATTTCTCTTACCCTGAAACATGCCTTGTTGAAAACACATTCTTTTGACAATAATGGCTTAACTGGAAACCTTCAAGGTAGAAATTATAGTTAAGAGTTATAACTGAGGAATGACTCAGAGAAAGCATTAATAAATAAGAAAACTTTTGATTAGCAATTCTGCTACTTTCCAATTCTATCTAGAAAAGACAAACAGAAATTAATAGGAGACATTACAGTGGATGTATGTTATTAGGGCAGCAGGTACTCTGTATGATGCTGTTTCTGTGTAATATTATTTCATCAAAGGAGACTTTGCCATTAAACTGTAAAAATGAGATGATTGTATCTTATACAACATGAACATCCTTGCTAGTCTCATGTATATGCCCATTTTTTATGTAAAAAGCTTGTTATGTGTGACATTGTGGAAGAAACTAGGGAATGCTGTGTTAACTGAAATGAGCCAACCACAATGAAATAAGAACAAAGTAAAACTTAAGGTTATGAACACAGATATGCCTATATCTCATATATAATTAATCAGGAAGCTATCAGGTCTCCCCACACTGGTAAATGTTATGTCCATGTGCAAGAGGGGAATAAGGTTTATTATTATAAACAACAATAGTTGGACAACAACAAATAATCGCTGTTGGAGAAAGAACAGTATTAAATTGTCTCATCCCTTATGGAAAGCTTGAGTGTCCTCTGCTGCACTCCAGCTAAAGGCTAAAGCAGAGATATGAAGCCAATGTGTACATAGCAAATACTTAACTAAAGTCAGGGATAAGGGCTGGGAGATAGTTCAGTCCCGAACGTGTGTGCCATGTAAGCATTACCTGAGTTCAATCCCCAGAACCCACCCAAAAAGAAGTCTCATTGTTTCAAAGCTTCAAAGGATCCCATTGGCTCATAGGTAGTCTAGTTTAATTGATAAGCCTAATTGCCTCAATAAACAAGGTAGACGGCTATCCTGAGGAGCATTACCTGAGGCTGAACTCTGCCTTCAGATAAGCACAGAAGCACATGTGCACACAAACACACATGTATGCCAGCACAGGCACACACACACGTACAGTCATATGAAATCACCAGTATTTTCATTCAGGAACTTTTTTTGACAGTAAATTCCCAAGCAACTGCTAGCTTTAACACACTGACTAGATTTTGTATGGTAGGGAATCAGAATAACATGTAGATTGTTCTGCCAATAGTTTATAATCTGGCAGGAAACCAAATACTCATGTGTTATTACCTGCAGTGTGCAGAGTTACATGGTGAAGCAAACTGAGGCATTTGGGTCCATAAGCACGTTCAAAACAGCAATCTATTGTTGTGCATATGCACACTAACACAAGGAAAATTATAGAACTCATCTATACATGAGTCCACAACAGTGGAATTAGAATAAGACTTGAAATTTGAATTCCAGCTTTCCTACATAAGCAAATGACAAGTTGGTCTTGGGAATTCACCTTAAAATTTACTTACTCTTCATCTTAATCTATATAATCTTAATCTATATAGTCTATATAAATGATTTAATTTAAATATGCTAATAAAATAATTTATCATAATATTTATCAATTATAATAATTATATTATCAAATATAATATTATAATATTAATTAAGTGCATTATTATATTATTAAAATAACTTATAACATAATTTAAATAAAGTATAATTTAAATAATTTAAAATATGAGACTCTAACACAGAGTATGGATACCTATATATGATGAGAAAAATAATGCTTAGTATTTATCAAGTACTTAGTGCATGATACTTATTATCCATATTATACCACGTTTAATATCTGTTGGGGTAGTGTTAAGCATTCTAAATGTTAATTAATTGGTCCTTCTTACTGTCTGTTACTTACATTGACTCTGATTGGTTAAATAAAATACCGAGGCCTGAGATTGGGCAAAGACAGAGAAAGGTGGGACTTCCTGAGATTAGAGCAGAAAGCCTGTGCTTTAGACAGAGGATTAATTCATTCCAGCCAGCAGCAGAAAGAAGAAGGCATTCCATCTAGGAGCTCGAAGAAGAAGATGGACGCCTTGGGTTAGAAAAAAGAACCTCATTCCACATGGCCAGGAACATCAGCATATCGCAGAGAATGGCAGTCCAAGGGGACGTATGTATATATGGAGTCATATTTAGGTAATAGAATTAAGAGCTAGCTTAGATGGGCTAGGATTGCTCAATTCAGGCCAAGGCTTGTTAAAATCCATGTGGTGTCTGTGTGCTCATTTATAATGGCTGCTTAAAGATTAATGGTTCCAAATCAATTAACAATAATTTAAATAGTGGTTAAATAGTTTAATTAGCCATATTTCTTTTTACAAATATCTAAGGCACTACATATATTTAATATCATGGGCACTATCAGCACTACAGTAGAAGTACTGCATTATCTAGATGGGAAAACCAGGATGAGTGTGCGGTGAGTGGCTTTCAAAGGAAATTGACTTTTAGTAGACCAAAAAGATTTTCACTTTGACTATCTCTCACAACACTATATTTTAAAATGTCTATTTACTTATTTTTATGTGTATGGATATTTGGCCTACATGAAAGTCTGTGTACCATGTGCATATATTGCCTGCAGCGACCAGAAAAGGGCATAGGGTCCCCTGGAACTGGAGTTGTTAGTCACCTTGTGGGTGCTGGCAATTATATCTAGACCCTCTGGAAGAGCAGCCAGAGGTTTTAATCACTGAGCCATCGCTCTACCTCACAATAGTAATTTTATTAACTGGAAGGCCCAAAAATCTTATACTAACTTGATATAATATATTATTGGCTTTCCAAAACTGTGAAATAACTGATTTTTAATATAGAAGCTTATCCAGTATTAATAGCCAAAACAAAGAACAAAGCAGCATGAAGAACTGCAAGCTTCTATCAACTCCTCAAAGCAACTGAACTAAATGATATGAATCAACAATGCCTTGGAATGCATAGGAAATGAGCATGCACAAAACTCACTGTAAGTCCTGTGACTTACAGTCACGTTAATGTTAGTCACAGAGCCTAACATTAATGGAACACAACCAATCTGAGTGTATCACAGATCCCACTAAGCGAGAGGCAGAATGAATTCCAAAGATGACTTTGCCCTGCCATCCTTGTGTGACAAGACCTTTCTTGGGTAGGCACAACACACATATCTCCTCACCCCTGATAGTGAGCTCGCAACAGACCAGTACTGGTACCAGCAAAGTCCAACTTGATCAACTAATGAGTCTTCCTGAGGTTATTTACAGAGATATGATTGAGGGACTACTCATAGAACGTAAATGACTGAAAGACAGCTGCATCACCAATGGCCACCCTGAGCATGGGTGGAAGCTCACAAAAGCTGAGAATCTAAAGCACATTGCACAGCCGGCAGGCAGCTCACCAGGTTGGAGAGTGTCCTTTCAACTGGCTCAGTTAATCTAATCCTCTTCCAGACAGCTCAACTGGTTTCTGCTTCTTTTAGGCAGCTGGGCTGGCCCCAGAGTCTTCTTTGCAGCTTAGTTTGTCTGAGAATGACCCTCAACCAGCTTTATTTATTCTGGGAGGAAGGGACCTAGTGAATCTGATTAGTTTCAGGGACTTCTTGAAGCTCTTCTGAATCGTTCACCTTATGTCTTAATGAGCTTCCCTGCAGAATGGAATGTTTCAGTCTTAGAGGAAACTGCTACACAGTAACCCTACAGTTCAGTGTATAATGGGGATAACCCAAGGGTGTGTGTGTGTGTGTGTGTGTTCACATGGGAGTCTGTGAGTGCCAAGTTAAGAGGTACGTGTGGCTGGGTGTACTTGCCTGTGTATGGAGGTCAGCATCGAGCTCTTCCTCCATTCTCTCCACCCAGTTTTGGAGACAGAGTCTGAACTGATTCATCTCTACTGTGAACCCCAGGGATCCTCCTGCCCCCGCTCTGCAGCACTAGGACAACAGGCACAAGCCATCACATCTGGCTTGTCATGTGGGTGCTGGGATCAAAATCAGGTACTGATGCTTGTGTGGCAAGCACTTTGCCGGATGAACCCTCATTTCACTTTGTAATTTAAAAAGTCAGTAATAGAAAGACTGAGAACAATTTCGTCTTCCATCAGATGAAACAGATGCTAAGCAGTTTGCCTATCTGAGTGATTTCGTTCCTCCTTTTTTGTATTCTGGATTTTATTTTAATTCTCATGTCATGGCTTAAAAGTAAATGACAGACACTAACTAGAGTGCAGGTGATGGAGCAGTATCTACATTATCACTCCCTGTTAGGACAGAGCTACTAATTGTCCCCATCTGTGCAGTTTTGATGCTGGGCATTCTGAGATTGAGTCTGCCTCTGGACATGGTCACCGGCTAAAGAGAAATACTTGATGAAAGTCGTGGTTCTCTCCTGGGTCAGCGCACACCCAGTGACTAGCTGGTGTCCCACCAGCCCCAAATTCAGGACAGCAAGGCTCATCCCAGCTTCAAATGCCCTGCTGCCAAGAGATGACTTTCTGGGTATGCCAAATCTCAGTACTCAATCCTGCTTCCTCACTCCCCCTAAGCAGATGACTTCTCAGTTCTTTCCTAAGAGCTTAACCTGTGACAAGTCTTCAATAATGTGCAATCACTGTGTTTAATATATGAGCATTTCATAAACAAGAAATGTAATAGAAACAGAATTCCAAAGGTCTGACATTGGTGCAACATTATAAACCAAGGTCCCATGCCAAATGCTGTCCACCATCCTAATATTATTTGTTGCAGCAAATTTATTGTCTTTTTTCCTAATTAAATTTCAAAATCCAAAGCAATATATTTTATTCACTTGTCAAGCCAGCTTATTCTAAGTGGATTTTCTATGTTGCTAGTCTTTTAAAAAAATGTTTATTTATTACTTTAAGTTACATGTACATCACAGTGCCCTATTTCCACCCCTCCTAGCCCATCCTCCCACTCTCTACCCCCTCTCCATTCTGTATATATTGCTATTCTTGACATTGGTGCTTTTAAAGGGCACGTAGACTGTCCTTCAATGTGAATCTATTTCTGCAGAATTAAAGCTGGTACTGCTTCTCCATGAGTCATGAATTCAGTACTACTGTCATAATCCTGGAATTTATATAATTCTGAAAGATCAGTATCTTGTCATCTTTAATTGAATTGCTTGTCATATGATAAGCAACCTTCTCTGTGATAACAAGTCATGATAAGGTCAACTGAGGGGGCATAACAGGATCCCTTTGAGGATACGTAAAGCAACAATTTGTTATCTAAATGTAAGGTTGTGCCGTCACTGAAAAGCACTTAACTGAGGTATGAGCTTGGTGAATACTTATCTTCTCTTATCATACTCTGAAGTTCCCCAAATTCCATTTGACATCAATATATGACACATTCCGTGTTTAAGAATATTGGCAGCTAGAATTAATACTAAGTTGCCTATGACTGAATCATGGGCTAACTAACGTATATAATTGTTTATCATTGCACTTTCCTTAGCCTTCATGGCTATGTTCTAATGACATTTTTAAAGATTTATTCTATTTTTAATTGTGTGCATATGAGTGTGTGTGTGTGTGTGTGTGTGTGTGTGTGTGTGTGTGTGTGTGTGCAGGTACTATGGAGTCCAGGAAAGGGATTGGATCCCCTGGAGCTAGAATTATAGGGAGTTGGGAGACACCCAGCAGTGTGGGCAGTGGAACTGCAAGAGCAGAATGAACTCTTAGCCAATGAGTCATCTCACTAACCCTTTAATAATGATAGTTTTAATAATATCACATTTTGCTGATGAGAAAACTTGGGCTTGTGGAAGCAGTCTTTTGTAAGACCATGCAGTTAGACAAACAACAGAATTAGGGAGCCACTGTAAACCTGCTCAATACAGACAATGCTCTTCAAATATTTTCCACCTATGGTTGACTGAGCAAACAGATGTCAAACGTACAAGTAACCAGAGTGCCAACTGCCCCAGCTACAGGCTGAAGGCATTCATGTGTAGGTCTCCAGTTCTGCCATGTGCCTTGCACTCCACACGAGTAATATCGTCTCTCCTTCCCTGCTTGACTACAACTATTTACTACAATGCCCTATGCATAAACCCAAGTTTCTGCCACACACGAAATGGCATCCAGTAAATATGTGTTGACTAAAGAATAAGAACCCTGATGAGGGGCTGGAAAGATGGCTCAGCGGTTAAGAGCAGTGCCTGCTAACCAAAAGCCCCGGGTTCAAATCCCAGCACCCACATGGCAGTTCACAGCTGTCTGTAATTGCCGGGTGTGGTGGCGCACACCTTTAATCCCATCACCTGGGAGGCAGAGGCAGGTGGACTTCTGTGAGTTCGAGCCCAGCCTGGTCTACAGTGAGTTTCAGAACAGCCAGGGCTACATAGAGTAACCCTGGCTCGGGGGAAAAAAAAAAAGAGGGTGTAGGACGCACACACACACTCACACACGAACAACACTAAATGGACTCAGCAGGTTCTCTCTCTCTCTCTCTCTCACACACACACATACACACACACATATCACACAACACTAAATGGACTCAGCAGCTTCTCTCTCTCTCTCTCTCTCTCTCTCACACACACACACACACACACACACACACACACACACACACGAACAACACTAAATGGACTCACCAGATTCACACACACACATACACAAACAACATTAAATGGACTCAGCAGGTTCTCTCTCTCTCTCTCACACACACACACATGCACACATGCACACATGCACGCATGCACAATATTTTTTAAAGAAGTAGTAGTAGTAAAAGTAGTGATCATCAATTTGAGAGGGAGTTGGGAGACATGGGAGGAGATGGAGGGATGGAAATGATGCAATTATAGTTCTCATGCACAAAATTGTAAAAAAAAAATGTTTAAACGGATGAGTCAGTCCTGCCTATGTTTGACCTTTAATTTCTACTAAATGAATTTCTTTTGTTTAAATCACTCAGTTCATGATAACCTGTCACTGAAGTCATAGTACAGATGCCTCATCAAGTTCAGATTTCTCTAAGTCAAATGTGTATGTTCAGGTAGTATGAGCAACTCTGACATGTTTACTTAAGGATTTTTCCCCAAAGTCCAACTGGACAATAATGTCTAACATTGTCTGGTAAATAGGAATATCTCCTGCATGAAATAAGAGATTTCAGTACCCAAAAGGGATAACGTGAGTCTTCACCACCTCCTGTGTATGAAAAAATAACTACTCTGAGAAAACACACGTACCAAATGACCCCATGTGGATCAAGCAGGGAAAGCACAGGCATCAATTACTCCTATTCCATAAACCACAGAATATAAATCTCTACATTTCCTTTTTTCTTTATCTAAATATGTCAGCTAGTTGTTTTTTACCATTATATGGTATGCACTCTTTTTTTAATCTTGTGACTTGATTTAGTGATCCAAATCTACTTTCAATTAAAAATAATTTTAAAACATGAAGATCAACAGAACCAACCGATCTAGACACCTACAGGGTTACAGAGACTGAAACATTAACTGAAAAGAAAGAAAGAAAAAGAAAGCATATATAGGGTAGACCTAGGCTCCACTATACATATATAGATGATAGACAACTTGGTCTTCATACAGATCCCTTAGCAAGTGGAGGTGGGGGTGGTCTCTGTCATGGACTCCATTGTCTGTTAATTGAAACATTTACCCTAGCTGGGCTGCCATGTTGGGACCCAATGCAAGAGAAAGCTCTTAGCCCTTAAGTGACTGATGAGCTGAGGGCGGTTGATATGAGGGAGTTCCCCTCACCGGAGGAGGAGAAGAGGGTGAGAGGGAAGAAGGTAGGAGGGTGGGACCAGGAAGGAAGGAGGGAGGGGGCTGTGCTCAAAATGTAACTTGAATAAACAAATATTGGGGAAAAGGGGAAATATATATATATACATATATACTGTAAATATTCATATTTGAGGAGAAATGAAAAACTATTATCAATAACAGAACTATCAAGATTTTGTTTCCATAAAAAATTGCATATGACATAGTACCTTTTGTTCAGAACTAATACTTAAATTAATGTGATATTTTAAGACACAGTTTGCAGTAAAGAAATGTTTCATGTCCATAAATAAATGAAGAAATCTGAAAGAATGTTTTTGGCCTGGGTAACATATGTTTCATCCAAATAAGGTTCTGTTGCTTCAAGTAATATCTGACCTTAAATTAAAGCAAAACACCATCTTACACAGTCCTCGGTCATGTAATCCATCCCTATTTTGGTCCCAACACTATTTTTCTACAATAGAGACCAGGCAGAAACCAACAACAACTTGGCCATACTCTTTTCTCCAGGCACTGGTTCCATGCTGCAGTGTGCATCCTATTATCCATGTACCTTTTGTGTGTGAAATATAACAGATTTCATATTGCCATTATAACCACCTGGCAGGTCTTGCATTGTTTCATGTCACAGAGGTAGGGACTTGGTCAAAAACGCCTTCTTTTTATTTTTATTTTTATTTGTTTATTTTACATTTCAATCACCATCCTCCTCCCACCCTTCCTCCCAGTCTCACTAACTTCCCCTATACTGCACCCCCCTACTCAGTACCAATCCACTCTGGAACATCAAATCGAGTCGGGACTAAGTGTTTCCTCTTCCACTGAGGCAAGACACTGCATCTCTGCTAGGAGAATGAGCTCCAGAGGGAGGAAACAACATCTCAGTCTGAGAAAGACCCCCATTCCAATTGTTAGGGGATCCACTTAAGGACCAAGTACCCCATCAGCTTCATATGTGTAGTGGACCTAGGACCAGTCCTTGAAACTTCTTTGGTTGGTACTTCAGTTTCTATGAGTCCCCTTATGCCCAAGTTAATTGGCAATGTAGGTCTTCTTCTGGTGTCCTTTACTCCTCCAGTTTCCTCAAACCATCCCCTAACTCTTCCATGAGGATCCTTGAGTTTCTCCTAGTGTTGGGCTGTGGGTCTCTGCATCTGTTTCCTTTATCTGCTGGATAAAGCTTCTTGGATGACAATAATGTTGGATTCCTGTCCAGATCCCTCTTTCCATCCACTTCCAACATCTATTTTATCTCCACTATTTAGAGGGATTCAAGCATCATCCCTTGGGTCCTCCTTGTTACTTCGTTTCTTTGGGTCTGTGGATTATAGCATGATTACTCTATATGTATTGGATAATATCCACTTATGAGTGAGTACATACCATGTGTTTCTTTTTGGGTTTGTGTTACCTCACTCAGGATGATCTTTTCTGGTTCTATTCATTTGCCTGAAAATTTCATGATGTCCTTACACCTTTTTAGAGAGACCTTCACTGATTTCCCTGCCTAAGACAAGAGCTCTTTCTTTTGTGCCACATTCTGCCTTCTACAGCTGCTTTATTCTTAGCATTTATAAATTTATATTGCCAGTACTTGATGCTCTTATGTGTAATAAGAACATCAAAGATACAATATATTTACTTACACATGTGCATATTTTGGAATATATTATCTTTCTTCTTCAAAGTACTTAAACTCCAAAGACACATAAGTTTTGGCCAATTCACTTTTCTACCCTCTGCCTAGATATTTGTCATGTCACAGATACTCATTCAGAAATATTTTTGATTTAGGGAATGTATTCAGCAAACATTTATTAACAGCCTACTTCAGCAAACATTTATTAATAGCCTACTTTGCAAACATTTATTAACAGCCTACTATATGCCATAAGATATTATAAAAACTACATACCAAGGGCAAACAAGGCAAGGTTCTTTCTCTTGTAGGACTCAATATGCTCTCGAAGGAAGCAATAAATAAAACAAAAATCTGGCATTATGAATTTCAGATGATGACAACAGGGGTTTATCCATTGTTTCTGCTCTAGGATGGAATTTATAATGATTTCAGGATTCACAGTATTTTGTGAAAAATATGTTTCCTCGGGCATGGCCATATTTTAGCAAAATTTGAGTAATGTATGAGTTGATTTATTTTTGACAAGGTAAAGTCAGTAAGGAATAAGGAATATAAAAGAAAGTACTATAATTTAATATATAATGAAAGCTTTACTATTTTATAAGAGAGGAATTTCAAATTTAGTGAGAGGAGGATGCTAGAAAGTAGCTGATAAAATGTTTTCAACATGACCAATACAAAAATAACAAAGTGGAGAAGAATTTATATAATACATATTACTATTGCTTAATAAGAGTGATGATTGTGTTATATGCTGCTTAGAAGCCTATAAATACCAATGATAGTAAAGACGCTGCACTCTGATTCCCCTATGAACTATGTTCTTGTCCCAGACCTTCCCCATGTACTGCAGTATGTCATCCCACTTACCCATGGTCCAAATTCCATGAGAGAAAACCTTGACACTTATTTCTTTGAGGCTGGTTATTTCACTTAACATAATAATCTTGAGTTCCACCCATTTGCCTTCAACAACCTCATCTTGCTCTTATTTGTGGTTGGCTATCCCATTGTGTGCATACATACCCGTCTCTCTTGATCCATTCATCTGCTGGTGGCACCTGAGCTGACTTTACAACTTCACTGTTGTGAATAGTGATGTGATCATCATGGACATATGAAGTGTAGTTTGGGTCTTAAATACCCCCTGAATGCCAATGTTAAAGGACGGGTCACTGGCATACAAGGCTGCTTGCATATAGTAGGACCCTTAGGATTGTGCTGCTAATAGAAGAAAATTATATCATTTGAAGCATACCTCTTTAGTTGATTGGGACTCCATCTCCTTCCTGTCTCTTTCTTTTTTTCTCAGCTGCCATGAATTTAACAGGTCTCTCTGCCATATTCTTCTGCGATGATGTACTGTGTTGCTGGGGGTCCAAAGCAATAGACACAAACAATCATAATAAAACCTCTGAAACCATGAGATGAGGTCAAACTTCCCTAAATTTAACTTGATTACCTCGAGATTTTTATCACAGTAATGGAAAGCTGACTAAGAGGACTCCCAAATTGAGATATCCATGCAGAAAAGTAACTGAAATTAAGAGTATTAAGAAATGAGATGGACAAGGAATCCATCCATTTTAACCACGTAGCCTGGACATTAGTTTTTCACATGAGTCTTCCTAATACTTTATGCCTTTATGTGTAATAAGAGGTGCCAACAACCTCACAGAATCCTTTATATTTATGTGGCAAAAATCTAGTTATTTAGCATCCCAGGACATGATTAAAATAAAGCAGCCAGTGGATCTATGTAAGAATGTGTTGTACAATTTGAACAGATGCATGAGGGATGCCACTAAAGTTGCTAAGTAGTTGAACTGAAAGATCTCTGTAAATATTTGCGTTCAAAACAACAGTTCCGATATGCGGTCAAGTGATTTGAGTGAGCTAGTCTGTGTGCAGTTCTGACCACAGTAATGTCCTACTCAAGTTAAAGAGGTCTAGAGTTGCAGCTATATTTTATGGAAAATTGGAACAATTCAGAACACAGTTCAGTCCATAGAGGGGCTGAAAGCCAGAAGCCCTTCTTCTGGCAGACTATCTGGAATTGTCTGGGTTAAGATAGCTATTGCAGGAGTGGGTGGTGGTTAGTCTGTCCCTGACTGCACTGCAATGCCAACTGGAACTGAACTCCAGTGCCATGACTTCAGATAATTGCCACAATGGCAAGAAAGAACCATAAAGGTAGTGATGAAAGGCAGCACCCATGCTTCAGGACATCTTGGCCCATCCCCAGAAAAGACATGGACATCTTCCCTTTATTAACCTATACCCCCTTCATTTCTTTTTCCCAGATCTATAATAACTTCTACACTTGAATGGGTGATAGATTGCTTCTCAGCTTACTCACTTTTCACATTTGTACCAAGAATAAACATTTCCTTTATATGGTCAATGGAGACTTAATTACACTATATTTTAATATTTAATGGAAAAAACTCTAACATGACTTCTCTTTTTTTATGATAGGGTTTCTCTGTGTAGCAGTCCTGGGTGTCCTAGACTTGCTTTGTACACCAGGCTGGCCTCGAACTCAGAGATCCACCTGCCTCTGCCTCTCCCTCTCAAGTGCTGGGATTAAAGGCATATGCTACCACACCCAGCGTATGATCCTAATTCTGATTAGGGTAATCTATAAGTAAAAGTATATGGAGAGTCAACTGCAAAGCATAGTTTCTGAGAATGTGGCTTGGTTCTCCTTAGGTTCCCTCAGGACAAAGGACTGTTATTAGGGATTATTAGGAACTTAGGTTCTAGAGAATCTCTTCTATAAAATATAAAAGGTGAAAAAAATGTAAGTATAAATTCTCAATATTTCATTGCTGTAACAAAACAATGAAGACTGGTTGCTTTATGAAAAGAAGAGATAATTCTCTCCCAGTGTCCAGTTGACTGTATGAGTGTGTGTACACATAAGCCAGAAACCAGATTCTGATACTCTTCCTCAGCAACCATTTGACTTGCTTTTACTGCAGATGGGGACTCTTGCTGGGACACGGATTCACCACTGAAGATAGGCTCTCTCTCTGGGACACAGGGATCTTCGCTGATGCTAGGCTGACTGGCTAGTGAGCCACAAGGGTACTCCTGTTTCTGCTTCCCTGGTACTGAAATGACAAGCACACACCACCACACTTGATTTTTTTATGTGAATGCTTGGAGGTGGAACACAGGTCCTCATGATTGCACAGCAAGCATTTTACCAATATATCTGTCTCTCAGGCCCCAATGTCTGTCAGGCATTTTCTTGAATGTTATCTTGAAAGATTTATTTCTCAAGCAATGATAATGATTAATGAATAATTATAAATTAACATTTTAAATCTGGTATTTCTAATTATTTACTATCTTTGATATTATCTTTCATTGGTTGTCATTTGTCAATTTTCTCTTTCTTCCCATCTCTCTTCACTACCTTCTTGTTCAAACAGATAAAAAATCACAAAACTAACTAGCATCTTCACATGAATCCCAAAATATCAAACTCAGGGCTGTATCTATAAGGAGGAATTGTCTAAGATGAGAAGGAAAAGCCCAAGGTTCATCTACTGGTTTCCAACATCTAGTTGCCTCTATTACTTATTAACATGATTCCCACTGTAGAAGAATGCTCTCTGGGTCAGCATCTTTTAATGTTCCCCATAAATACCACAAGCACCACAGCAATCCAAAATCCTCACCTTCCTCCTACAACATTAACTTAAAAGAAAAACATTCATGAAGGGAATAAGAAGGAGGTTTATCCTGTCTATTTTTCTAGTCCTTCCCAACATCCACTCACCCCACCCCCACAACACACACACACATACTCAACACACCCTTGGCTAGCAGTACGGTTGTTTTCATTTCAATGGTAAGACATGATTCAGGACAGGAAATGAGAATTCTGCTAGATGAGAAGAGCAGTCATCCCATCCTGGTATTGGAGGCACTGCCTTTTCATTTCCTGTGACTCACGATTCTTTCTTTCTGGCATCTTGTTGTACAAGGGAGCCAAGGTGGGGAAACCTTGTGTTTTGACAAAGAAAGAGAAAAGTGTAATATAAAAATCAACTGTAAAAAAAAATTGAGCAATATATGGAGCTGTCTAAGGACCCTGTCTGAAAATCTTGTTCATCTTAGTTGATTATGTAGTAACTAATAGAATTCATGTTTGAATTTTCAAAGTGAAGGTTCCAGGAAATATTATTTAGACTCAGTAAACAGCACGCTTCAATGATTAAAGCAAATGTGACTGTTTCTGAGGTAGCATTCTATAGAATTATTACGTCCTACCATCCATTTGTAATAAAAAAAAACAATTCAATTCAAACAGTAATTCAATCTGTTAAAATCTTGACTTGACAAGAACACTAATGATCAGATCACCACACTTATGCAGAGTTGAGGAAAGGGTATACTACCACACAAACATGTAATTCAGGGAGTGGAGAATGAACATTTAAATTTTGGAAAAAAGGAATTTTCAATTTGGAGATCCTTCACTCCTTCAAAAACTAGTGAACTCCTACTGTGTACTATATCCCAAACTAGGCCCTGGTTTTCTGGTTCTTGGAATTACAACAAATAAAATCCTGATCTCTAGTTCTTGGCACTTAAAATGTAGCAGAGAAGAAAATTTACAGATTTTATGTAATAGCATAAAGTAAAAGAACAGATAACTAAGATAATTACTGGAGATTACTGCTTTAGATTGAGCAATAAAAAGTAAAGCAATAAAGCATGGATCATGCCAAGTTCATGAAGCATATTGATCTTTCAAGGTCCTAGCAGAAATAAAGCCAATAGTATAAAGGAATGAGTAAGGGTCAAGAAGCATGATACACAGACTATACTATCCTGTGTCTGTACATCATGAGAAAGAAAATACTGTGATTAGTCCAAGAGTTCAGAACTATCAGATTCTAAAGAGACACCTTTAAACCCAGAGTGGAAACACAACTGGAGAAAAACGAAAGAAGAGGGAGATAGATAAAGCTAAGAAATAGGAGGTGGAGAAATTAGCTTAGTCCAGCAGGCCAACAGTAGGTTAGAGCTTCACAAGTAAAATGATTCAGGATGGTTTTAAAAGTAGAGTATATCATATTTAGCAACAGACAGATGTTAATTAATTAACTGTTAGGAGTATAAAGAACTACTATAAAAACCCAAGGATTCTGACAAGATTTAGACAATGACAGGGATGGTATTACTAATAAAAAGACCCTGGGAACAGAAGATTTGAGTGGACTCTATCATTCAGTATCTAGTACGTGAAATTTGAGATGTCTTGGAAGAATTACAGGTGAGAGTTCAAGAAAGCTTTGTTTGCTAGAGCCCTGGGTCTAGAGTTCCCAAGTAAGGAACATGCTGAAGAGAGAAAGGGAGTGAGACTTGAATGTACAAACCACAGTAAAATCTTTGGTAATTGATATAGCCACCCAGGTTAATGATTGGCCATCCTTTACCAGGATATATTTATTGTTCAAATGATGAGTAACGTTTCTTATGCAATTAGTAACTCCTTCAGGCACTCTAAGGATAGGTTTGGTGTAATATTAGGAACACTTGAGGAGAATGTTAGGGAGATGAGGAGAGGTCAAAAGGAAATACCCAGAATGAAACACAGAAGATGAAAAGGAAATATGATTGGTTAGAGAATGTAGTGACTAGGTTACTTCTGACTATGTTGGAGTCCTACTAGATGATAGAGACTGGACAGAGAGCATTACCTAAAATGACAAAGATAGAAATCTCCAAAACGGATGGACTCATCTATAAGACCAAAAGTATTCCAGATTCAAGTAAGTTAAAAAGATGCACAAATTAAAATATCACAGAAAAGCTGAACAAAATAAGAGAAAAATAAGACATTTTCAGAAAAAAATACTTTTTATTTTATTTTATGTGCTTTGATGTTTCGCCTGCATGTATGTGTCTGTGTGTGGGTTTCAGATCCTCTGGAACGGGCATTACAGAGAGTTATGAGTTATGTGGATGCTGGGAATTGAACATAGGTTCTCTGGAAGAGCAGCCAAAGTGTTCTTAACTGGCTGAGCCATCTCTCTAGCCCCCAAAATATTACTTTTAAAGGAGTAAAAATTTGACTGACAACTTACTTCTTCATACAAAAACAGAAAATAAAAAGTAAATGATGGATATTGTTCAAGTTCTTAATAAAAATAACTGTCGGTCTAGGATATACTCCACAAGTTAAACATCTTAATAAAAGTGAAAATATAATTTTTCCAGACAAAATTTAAAATAATAACATTTAAGTTGGAAGGTCATAAGATGGGATTAACTACTTCTGAAGGTCTTTCATGGTCTGAGAGTAAGAATATTAATTAATACTGGGGTAATAAGCAAGGATTTCAAGCTAAAATCTCTACAGAACCCACTATGATAAGGGTGAATGTGTTTGCAGGTGGCTCACATCTGTAAGTCTACCAGTTTTAAAACTGAGACAGGAAGACAGCAAGTTAGGGTCCAGCCTTGGATATTTACCATTCCTTGTCTTACAAAGGGAAAGTAAATGGGTAGATAGAAATAATGTCAATAGTAAGACTGAGTGTGTAATCAAACACCTTGCAGTCACTGAAAACCTACAGCATATACATTCTAAACTAATTGTTCTAAGAGCTTAGAAAATTCATGCCAAGTAAATAAAAGTGAAGAAAAACAAACTCTTACAAAACCCAATCAAAACAAAACAGAAAATCTGCAGAGTCAGACATGTAAATAAACTGAATTCATAAATAAAAATATTCTCCATATCTACTGCAAATAAATTCTAAGCTTTAACAGAAAATTGTACCAAAAACTCAAGGAAATCTTGATTATGTGTCTTACAGAAAGTATTACATTTTTTTGGAAAAAGAGAGAACATTTCAATAATTGAATTTTATAAATTCAGCATAACATTATTCAGTAAAATTGGTCACAAGTTCAAATTACAGGCTACTCTGTGTCGTAACACATAGAAAATCCTAATAAGTGATTTAATAAATATAATTCAGCAATTTATAGACAAAATGATAGATTAGGACTAAATTGAATTTATTTTAGGAATGCAAAACTGGATTACAATTTGAACCATAATTTTATGTAGTTCTGATTGCAGAATAAGGTATGGAGGGCATGACAGGAGAGAGGTGAGGGTACAGGATAGTAGTCTTCTTCTGTTCTACCTGCAGTAAGGATGCAGACAGTGGTGGAGCAACATGTGTCCCCAAAGACACCATTTGTCCAGGGTTCCACTTCTTAAAGCTCTGCAGTTGTCAAAGGTAGCATCACCATTTGGGGGCCAAGTATTCAACACCCTACTCCCTGTAGGACATTTTGAGTTCAAGCCTCAATATGATGCAATAGAAGCACACACACACACACACACACACACACACACACACACACACGCACACATACACACAAGTACACACACACATACATACACATACACACATCATACGCATACACCTACACATATACATGTGTACACATACATACATGCATGCATACACATATATACATAGAACATATACAATCACACACATGCACACACACACATGGACACACATACACACACATGAACAACCGTGCACACACACAGGTGCACAGAGACACATTCACACACACGTGTCCACACACTCACTCAAGTACAGCCATACACACACACACACACACACACACACACACACACAGCAGGTACATAAGTGAGAAATGAGTGTCATTGCCAGATGATATGATAATAATGAAAGCATGTAAGAGAATCTACAAATATTTAGAATATACCAGTACTAAACAGAAAGTGAAAGACACAGAACACTCATTTATGATCTGTTATGGGCCCAACTATATTAAAATATCCTGTTGTGTTTCTTTTGTATTTCCTATTTAATCAGAAGAGCACCCTGGATGTGGCTCAGTGCTTGATGAATAAATGACATAAAGAATCACCATATTCATGAAAAAAAAATCCCTTGCTTCAACTGCAGACAGACTGCTGTCCAAAAAGGACAAAACTTGGTAGCAGGGAAGCCGACAGCCTAGCTCTGCCAAGACAGGGTAGGTAAGTCCTTCATAATCCCTGCTCTACAATAAATGTCTGTCAGAGAAACAGGACCAAAAGACTGAAGACTGATGCAGGAATGTATGGAGAGAAAATGGGAACTGTCCAGGCAGCCACTGGTATGTCATTTCTTAGTTTTGGAAGCTGCAGGCCCTGCACTTCCTATATAATCAGATATATTTATCCCTCTCAGGTGTCTTAGGTGGTTGAAGAATAGATAGCTAGAGTCTCATAGTTAAATTTTGAGTTTTTTAGGAATCAAGAAGGCATTCTGGATCTAAGAAGATGTTTTTAATAGTGATGCAAGTTAGTATGAAAGCTGAGTCAGATATAGAACTTTAAACTCATGGAGATGGTTAGATGGTAGAATGTTAAAGTCAGGGGCCAAATATATATTAACTGGACATTGGGAATGTATACTGGGCCATTTAACTCTCATAAATGTGGCATATTTATTTCTGTTGTTTTGTATAGTATTTACTCTTATAGGAGAAGGAACCATTTGTTGGACTGAAGGGGGAAGCTG
The DNA here is from genome assembly GCA_907164525.1 of Lophiomys imhausi. Taxonomy (NCBI): domain Eukaryota; kingdom Metazoa; phylum Chordata; class Mammalia; order Rodentia; family Muridae; genus Lophiomys; species Lophiomys imhausi. The sequence goes on from CAJQZJ010032893.1 coordinate 1,518,482, forward strand.
TTGGGGGCAAGGGTGGGACAGGAAGGGGGAGTAGGGAAGGGATTGTGACTGAGATGTAACTTGAAGAAATAAAAAAATAAAGTATTAAAAAAAAGAATCACCATATTTGTGGTATTGATTAATAAGAAGCAAATGCTCTTATTTATCTGCTTGAGATGTCCGTGGGTGAAGTGCTCACTGCTCCTTGTTGCTTCCACTTACTGGCTTTCTGGGAACATTGAACACTGAACAGCTTCCTGATTTTCTGCCTCTCATTAACTGCCTCTCCAATTACGTCTTCCTATTAATTTGGGATTAATTTTTGGTAAAACATGCTACCCATACTATTTTGTAGTTAAGTAGCTATTCATGTAATACTGGATAAAAGGCAGGTTCTCATGTTAGAAAATGAACCTTTGCACATTCTGGTCATCTCTCCCTGCTCCCTTTTTAGTTGTACACTCACTCCTCTGATCCTTACACAAATGTTCTGTAATGTCAGAAACCATTCTCTCCTAAACCCAGTCGCTCTTCTTCTTCTTTACATTTCTCTAGTGTTGGGCTGCCTTCCTTACAAAGTGTGACCTGTCTATGCTGGGACCTAGCGGAGTTCCACCTCCCACAGATGTTAGTCCAGTGACTAAGAAGTGCTTGCAGACGCTTCTCAAACATTGTTCATTTGGTTATACAAACCAGTGTTAGTGGAACCGCCCTTTCTTTTTTCATCACAGGACCTGACATTGTCTTGACTGTGGACATAAGAGCCAAACCTCAAATCCCAGTGCATACCTGTAGGAAAAAGACTTTGCTGGAAATTAATGAAGCTTTGCACACTCACATTTCAATGCTTCTAAAACAGAGGCATATTTCGCTGTGTCAGTGCATACGTATAGTCTACTCCAGCACTTCCCTGGAGTAAAAAAGAAAACAGTATTTGTGCAATCAAAATAACTTCACTCCTCAGTAGTCATGATGTCCTTAGCTTTAGAAAAAAAAATATAAGACACCTTTTATTTTTATAAGATGAATGACAAGTGATCTGATGAAGAAATCTTTCGAACGATAGAATCTGACAAGCTGAACAAGCAAGAACAAAAAGAATAAGCAGTTGTCTGCAGTTACCTTAGCAACCAGAGTTATCCACTCTTTGCTTAGCTAAGTCTTCAGAGAACAGGCATGTGCTGCTACAATTAAATATGTTTCTCAAATTATATGGAAAACCAGACAGTTAAAATACATGTGAGAAAACATGAGATTATCATTTTCTTCTTAGAGTGGATGGTAATGATTTTCATGATTCCAAGGATCAGATTTAGTTGTTTTAAGCAATGTTTAAGAGGATTCTTGTTTTGTTTAGATTCCTGCCTGTCTTCCAGAATTCTTTCCAAAATACAAGAAGGCTAGCTGGCTGGTACAAAGCAAGGATGGGCCCATTGTTCCCATTAGTTCAAAAGTTTTCTTGTACAGAGTGCTGAAAAGTTAATACCTCTAGAGAAAACTAATCAGAAGCACATCTGTTTAATAGGAATGAGAGGTTCTGGAAAGCAGAGACCAAAGAATGACAGCAGCCAGAAAATTATGGATGGTTTTCCAATGGAACACTGCTTACTAGGGAGGCCAAGAACATTTGGTGTACTGTTCAAATCAATGTGTCATGTCACATGTGACACTAGGACCCCACAATGATGTAATCTCACTGGTGAGAAGTTAGGAGTGGGTCCTAGAGGTACTGGCTTGTCACTGTGGGATTAAGTGCTGATAAAAAGTGAAGCTAGCTGTCACCGTTTCTCTTTTTTCAGGAAGCAAGCAAGCGACAGTTGTCATTGAGGCCATGGCTCTTTAAGTGAACTGACAGCATTCTTACTCTCTCTCCAGCCCAACTCTGATCATAACTTCATAGCCCACACATAATCGAGTATAATGAAGATGGGTCTGGAAGGATAGACCCAGGGGCCATGTATCCAAACACAGCTGCAGAAAACGAGCCTGGCTGTCTGGAAAAAAATCTATGATGGACAGAGAAAGAAGAGGCTGCCAAGGAAAATGGTGGATTCCTCATCAGAAACACTCAATACAGGGGCCACTCCAACGTAGGGCAGAGTGAGGCAGGGATGATGACTGATGTAGCTTGTCCTGGAGGACCTCTTGTCCCCACTGGGAAGACAAGCCATTAGAGTCATATAATTATTTCCATAGATTTATCTCTGTTAATTTTTAAAAACTGAGTTTTTATGACACAAAATTGGCCTCACATAAGTCCTGTGAATGTGAACACAATTCAAAGTCTGGAAAGTGGGAAGTAGTCAGTAATCCCATCACGCTGCTTGAGTCCAGCCCTGTCCTCGGTTAACATCAGAATAGGATCAAATAACCTCTTACTTCCTTTCCAGGAAAACCATGAGTTCTTTTTGTTTCATCCATGTAGAGAGAAAAATGAAGATCCCTAAGAACAAAAGTGTAATCATCCCCCTCGCCAAAAGCAAGTGTGAGAAATAGTTCAGTAACTATGAAGTTGTCACAGGAAACCGAGTGTCTATGACTTATTGGGATTTTAATAAAATGATAACAAAGGCCATTTGCCAAGACAAAGGCATAGTTTGCTTTGTCAAGATTTTTTTAGAAGAGAGAATATGAGTGGTGTAACACTACACACACACACACACACACACACACACACACACACACACACATTCTACAATGTTTAAAAGAGAGTCTTATTAGAGGGTGAAGGGTTGAAGTTCTAATTTTGGAAATTCCAAATAAAAATTTAATTTTGATGCATATTGATACCTGTGAAAGTGATAATTGACCGAGAAAGAATGGGAAGACCAAAAGTGGAAGACACCTAAATATATAAATATAATATGCTCAGTTCATTTAGTATTATTTGCATTTATGTGACTTCAGGGCTGACCACTTGGTATTGGGTACCCAATTAGGGGTCTCATCCATGAGGAAGCCTGTTTGTCCCACTCTTTGTGTTTCTTAATTGTCTGAAGATTTTTGTCTCTGGGTGGGACCTTTTAACATTCCCCCTCTATGTTAGTATGTCTATTGGTATCCTACTTGTTCAGGTCTTGTTTAGGTGGCCATGTTGTTGAGGCATCACAGGAGAAGCTTTTCTGTCAGTTCTAAAGGATACAATCTCACAGCAGCTTTCTTCACCCTCTGGCTTAAATAGTCTTTGCTCCTTTTCCCACAACGTTCCCTGAGCCTATGTGCAGGAATTGTATTTGTTACACGAGCAATACCAGTCTCAACAGGTAAGTACTATAAGGGAGGGATGAAGAAGGGAGTTACAGTTCTAACGTCATACATAGATTCCTAAGAACATACCACTGTGAGTGGGGCAGCCCTTTGTAGATGTTATTGCTAAGATTCACATAAAATGAATCGAATATTATCTAAAGTTAAATTTGGGTCTTATATTCCAGTTTCACTTCTAAACTATCCTCTTTAAAATTGTACAAAACTTGCAAATTGGAGGAGATTAGATAAGCAAACTATGTCTTCATTGAGTATACTATAATATGTGGAAGTCTACCCTGGGGTTAACCAGTCAAAAGACAGTTTAATTATATATATTTACATATCTACCAAGCAGAATGGCCTATTTGTAATTTAACATGCCATATATTTGCTTTATGTCTTATAAAGGAGATTTTGTAAATTTATTACAATGAACAATCAATTTTTATGTGTAACCAAGTATATTATTTTCTCTTCAATTTTAAAATTATCAAATGTTTCAGATAGTGTCTCAACACTGACAAATGGCTCATTTTTAAAGTTGATTAGTTTTTGTCTGGTGTTTCTGCTTCTTATCAGAGTCAAGTTTTCTTGAGTGAAAAGAAGTTCATGACTAATAAGTTGGTCAAAGACTGGTGACATGCCTGTGTGCAGCTTCAGGGCTGTGAGAAATCAGGTTATTTAAACTCATTTTTGTCTGACCCAAGAACACAGATCCTGAGATGAGTGTCTACGTGGGCACAGTTATTTCACCATTATACATGCTGCATTGTCAAGGCTATCTGAACAAAAATATGGTAATTTCCTAGTCACAAAGCCCATTATTCTATAAAAATGGAAAAGAGTTCATCTGAGACTGGCATAAGAAAAGGCAGCAAATGGAGCATCCAGAGAAAACATAAATATTGTTTTCACATAATATTATTTTTGACATATATACTATTTTTCAGCACTTTCAATGCTTGGCTATTGGAAGGTAAAGAATCTTTGAATGTCACAATGGAGGGATCCCTCAATGACATGGGCCAGTGTCCTGAGAATGTAAGAATAGATTTCACCAGGAAATGTGATGTATTGTCACGTATTCAAATTAGTAATATGTTGTCCAGAAATAAACTAACCTGCATTACTTGATGATATTTCATTTTTTGGCAGATAGCATTGGAAATATATTTGTAATGGAGAAAAAATGTACCATTGAAAGTCAAATTGTTAGAAAAACTAGTTTTAAATTTCATCTTAATCAAAAACTATACACTATACTCTTTCCCCAGAACAGAGCTTCACACTGGAAGGAAAGTATACACGATTATTCTGCTGTGAGATAAAAATTTCAACACATCCTCCCTGCATCCTTCAGACCACCGATGATTAAAAGTGGAGATCAAAAACAACAGAAACAACAGAAAGCTTACAAACTCATTGGCAAACAGAACAATTCTCCACTGAATAAAGATTGTATCAAGATAGAAATAAAAAAAGAAGTGAAAGACTTGCTAACATTCAATAAAAATTAATCAATACACAACATAACCAAATTTATGGGGCACAATGAAAACAGTGCTAAGAGGAAAGTTCATAGCACTAAGTGCCTTCATAAAAAATAAGTGAGATCTCATATTAGTAAATTAACAGCACACCTGATAGATCTAGAACAAAAAGAAGTAATCATACTTAAGAGTAGTAGGTAGCAAAAAAAAAAAAAATCAAATTGAGGGCCGAAAATCAATAAAATAGAAGCAATGATACAAAGAATCAATGAAACAAAGAGTTGGCTCTTTGATAAAAAGAACAAGATAGACAAACCCATAGTCAAACTAACTATAAGACACAGACAGACTATCCTAATTAACAAAATCAGAAACAAAACGTGGGACATAACAACAGACACCAAAGAAATCCAGAGAATCCTAAGGACATACTTTTAAAAACCTGCACTCCACCAAACTGGAGAAGGGCAATAAGTGGAAAGGGAAAACCACAACTGTAGTCTCTAGTCAGAATATCCCCAAAATATACAGAAAACATCTAGAAAAACTAATAAAGAAAGTCCAAATATATTGCTCAAATTGATTCCGGGCCAAGAGACTGGAGATGGTATGCTGTGGCAGGAAATGACCTTAGAAGACTCTAGCTGATACCATGTGGTCACTTCAGAGTTAATTACGAATTCACATTAGAGATACCCTTAAGGCCTTACCTTATCAAGTGTATTCAGATCCTAACCATAGAGGAAACTGGAGTGGAGGAGTTAAAGGTGGTGGCTGATTGAATTTCTGGACAAATGTATGTTGCTGCCTTTCAAGTTGAATTTTTTTTTCTATGTGGGTAGGACTCCCTATCCTAGCCAGACATGCAAACTCGAGACTAAACAGTCTAGCATGTCAAGCAGGCAAGTCATGGCTCTAAGTGACACCCGAAGCATGCTGGCACTTTCTCCCAGCCCTTGACTCTTCTGTGCTCACCTGGTGACAGATTCTGGATTGTGTCTCTCTGTGCATTCAGTACGCAGTCATATGTTCCATAAGACCACAAATTGGGCTTTGTGGATAATTCTTAGAAGCAGTTTTCGTAAGATGTACAGAACTAGGGAAGGAATCAGCATGGGTTAGTGATGAAATGAACATCAGAAGCAGTAATGAGTTTTTAAAATAGATATTACAAAAGGACAGCTTGAGAGGAAAAAAAGAGAGGCATTCTAAATCATGAATGTGTTAGGAGGGGACAGAATTGTGGATTGGCTTCATTTGTATCCTCAGAGACCATTTTGTGCATCCACTGTTAAGATGACTTCCTTTGCCTCTTGTCACTTCCATGTTACTAAAATAATCTCTTGGAAAACACTGGGGGCAGTAAAAAAAGAAAAAGCAGAAGGAGAGTTCTCATCATAGACCTCATGAACATTACTACTGTTCATCAACATCCATTAACAAAGAAAGAAAGAAATCAATGAATATAATCTAGGCTTCCAGTTTATTATAGAGCATCCTTAAATTCCAGTGATAATCATCAAGAAAATTTAAATTCTCTAGAACTAGTTAATTTGTAAGTGCCAGTGAGACTGAGGTCATTGTTTTTCATATGTTCTAAATCAAATCTATATTTGACGGTTTCTATGACTGTGCACTACACTAGTGTGAGAATTAAACTTCAGTGTCAAATTGGCTGAATATGGAATAAGCCAAGATACAAACCTCTAAATGTGTCTTTGAGATATTTCTAGAGACTTATAATTGAGGAGGGAAGAGACACGCAAATATGGGTGGCACTATCCCATGATGCATGATCCCAGACCGAGTAAGAAGGAAAGAGCTGGGCACCAGCACTTACCTTTTTGTGCTTCCTGACTGTGGCTGCCACCTCATACTCCTACTCCCACACATTGCAGACTATGTGCTCTCAGACTGTGAGCCAAAATAAATCTTCCCGCAAGTTTTCATAACAATGAGAAAAGTAAATACTACACTAGCATGTTCATGAATTGAACCAAAGGCAATATCTATATGAAGCTATATGAATAAGTCATATAGATTAACTCACCACAACAGAAAATAATCCAAGCTATGAACTTATGGTCACAAGTTTTAGGCTGAGACTGAATCTGTGGACAAGTCATTTTATTAATGTGAATTTAATCTCTTTTCCCTGTGTAATAAATATTTTAGACATGCTGGAAAGGGCTGTTATTAAGATTAAGAGTCATTATATGAAAACAGGAGATAGAGTGTGGTCTACTATACCCAATACCATTATGCAAAAATAAGTTACTAATATTATTGAGGAATTAGCTTTTTAGAGAGAGACAGAGGGGTCAAGATCGACAGAACCAACTAACCTAGGCCCCTAGAGGCTTGCAGAGATTGAAACACTAACCAAAAAAAAAAAGCTTAGATTTGACCTAGCCCCCCCCCCCAAACAAATATAGAGGATAGGCAACTAGGTCCTCATACAGATCCCTTAGCAAGTAGGGATGGAGCAGTCTCAGTCACGGACTTTGCTATCTGTTAGTGGGACATTTTACCCTAGTGGAGATGCCATGTCAGGCCCCAGATCAAGAGGAAGCTCTTAGCCCTCATGTGACTAGTGAACTGAGGGAGGCTGATATGTGGGGGCACCCCACACCAGAGGAGCAGGGTAGGTGGGAGAAGGAGTAGAGGGTAAGAGGGTGGGACCGGGAGGGGAGAAGGGAGGGGTTGTGATGGAGATGTAACTTGAATTAATAAATAAATGTATATTAAAATAAAATAACATATTTACTTTGCATAAAACTTTAATGATTTAAATGCTTATTGACTTAAGGAAAGAATAAAACATTTCCATACTTTCAGATGAAATTGGGCATGTTCAGGGTGTGTGGCCTTAGATGTTCTTTGCATATTGTCAAACAAAAGATTACTTTGCAAGCCAACTTACTACCCCAGTGGTTTCATGCAGGCCCTTTGCACAGGCCCAAGAATGTTTGAAGTGGCAGCTTCACATAGCAAGAACCAGACTAGCAAACAGAGCTCCAGAACTCCCATCCTGACATCAAGCAGTGTAAACCTTGCTATAAATGGAAGCTTCAAACCTATGACCATTGAGAACAAATGGCTTCAGCTCACTCAGAGCTTTTTGTCCCTATCCTGCTCATTAATCACCATGCCAATCCTAGCAGGGTTTTTTTGGGGGGGTACATTGTGCTTAAAATTTAAGGGTAGTGATGAGTCATGTTAGTTTCCAACAAATATAATAAATCTCAGACAAGTCAAAATCTGGTCATCAGAGTGAATAAAACACCAGATGAATCTCTGAATACTTCACAGAGAATCCCTAACCCTAACCCTGACTTGTTCTAGCTCAACTTTTGAAGGTAGGAAAGTTTGTCAATATAGCTAATCTATTGATTGATTTTCACTTTCAATCCTATATTTAAAGAATTATATGAGATATTCAAACTTTGCTACCAAATAGGAATCATGTTAAGAAATTTATTCTAGTTATTACTATAATATAAACATTGTCAGCACATTTAATAGAGTAGTCTAAGAGAGGGTAGATGTGTAAATGTATTTTAAAGTTTTGGTGAGTTTATTGGGAGGGAGCTGCAATTAAGTCAGGAGATTCTAAACTTTGATGCAAGATTTAAAGGCAAATTTTCTCTGGCAGGATCTGTTGTAGGACAAATGGAAGGCCTTTCATGGCCACACCCATCCTGGTATATGCTAATGTATATATATATATATATATACATGTGCCAAGTCACCAACAATAGGGACAAGAGTAGTGGGAAAAACTGTAGATTGGAGTCAGTTTGGGGACCAACTCATGATACAGACTGAAAATGCTTTAGATTTGTGGATCTGTTTGAGAAAATTAAGGGAAGATTCTCTTTAGCACTTTGATTGAAGAAGCTCTATACTTTATATGTTAATGACATCATTAAGGAGGTTGCATTGGTATGCATCTCTAGAAGACTAGCCAACCAATGCAAAGCTCCATTTTACCACATACATGCTGCAGGATATAAATATATAAAATACTCTAACAGTTCCTGGGCTTAGAGAAATATTTTGATGATTGACTCAAAGATCTGCCATGATATCTGCAATTTATTGGGTTAAAAAAATTTTCCTTAGGACAACTCTTTTTATTGAGTTGTTAAGAATGCTTTAGACATTTGAATGAAAACTGATTTCATTAAGAAAACTTGGATAATGTTCCTGTTTACCAAATGTCATGCCAAAAAGGATACATGAACTACAATATAGTGTCTCTTTAAACTGATCCATGGCATTTCACTGAAAATAAAATGCACCATAGAAGATGTCTGAAAACACAGACATTGGTTTGTACTCCTCAAGGGCAATGAACCCAAACTAAACTCTGCAATCTTTATAAATAGAGACTCTGTTCTGCTATGTGCTTTATCTTGGCCCTAAAAAAATCCTTTTATCTATTTATATTTGTGCTGTTCTTATCTTCTTGTTTATTTAGATGTTGATAAAAGAGTCCTTTGCCTGCTTGTAACTATCATTGCACACAATTTAAAAACCCAAAATGCTATGAGAAATCCAAACTTCACCCATTCATTAATCTTGTTGTGTCACTTCCTGGGAGGTCAGTATTCGGTCATGCTCTTCTGTTTTGAGTGACATGTGGTATTTGCATTGGGTAAATCTGATCTAAATAGCTCAGTCTTGGAAATCAATAGAAGGAGGTCATCTGGCTTTTAAAAATTACTGTGTAGTATATAGGATAAACACCAACCCAGCACACAAGAGCTAATATTGACCTTTATATTTTTTTCTCCTGGTAATAAACTCTGATATAACTTAACTCTGACCCAACCATGAAAGAAAGAAGTATCATTGTCTATGAAGGACATTTGAGACAGTAACTTTTTGTTAGAAGAGAACATGTCTCAGTGCCTGTCAGTAATAGTTTATATTTTTTGCATATAAAATATGCAGAATAAATTGCATATAAAATTGAAAAATTTTAAAGAAACAGCAAGTTTCCCTTAAAACTGAAATTCCATAGAGGAATACAGAATGGGAAGACTGCTCAATTGTTAAAGAACAAGAGAAACAATCACAAGCTAACATCACCCATTCCTTAAATTCTGTCACTAGCCAGCCCCTTTCATGTTATTAGTCCCTGTAGAGAATGCAAACCTGTGCATATTCAACAAATACTACACTTGAAATAAGCAAGACATCTTTTTAAAAATGTTTATTTATTACTTTAAGTTACATCTCCATCACAGTCCCCTTCCTCCACCCCTCTCAGTCCCACCCTCCCATTCTCTCCCCCTTCTCCCAGAACTCATAATTCTTTTTTGAATAATTAGGCCACAATTATGAAAATTATAAGGTATAACATGCTTTCCCAATGTCCAGTCCATATATATTTGGCAACAGATATTAATATTCTATTATCCATCTATCTCCATGAGTTTAAAGTTCTATACCTAACTCATTTTCCATCCTAACTTGCATTACCAACTTAAAAACATCTTCTTAGACCTAGAACATCCTTTTAATCCTAAACAGCTTAAAATTTAACTGTGAGACTATAACTATCTAGTCTTCAACCACATCAGAGACCTGAGAAGGATAAATATATCTGAATATACAGAAAGTGCAGAGTCAGCAGCTTCCAAAACTAAGAAATGACTGATAACTGGGTGCCTGGACAGTCCCCAATTTCTTTCCATACATTAGAGCATCTTTCTTCAGTATCTTTGACAGACATTAATTATAAAGCAGGAATTATGAAGGATTTGCCTACCCTGTCTTGGCAGAGCTAGGCTGTCAACTTACCTACTTCCAAGTTTTGTCCTTTTTAGACAGCATTCTGTCTACAGTTGAAACAAGGGATTTTTCTTGCCCAATGACAGGCTTGCCTGCCACTAATGCGACAATCCCCAAATAGGCAAGATATCTTTAAGTAAAAGGTGTTGGAGGCATCTTAGTTTCTTCTACTAAATTAGGACTCTTCTAGAACATCAATAAGCCATTGTATTTGGCCATCTTTTAGATTTCCCTTGGAAATGGCACAGTTAGTAATAATCAAGAAAATCTGAACCCTAGCTGCTTGTGACCATCTCCTTTAGCCTATTTATCAGGCACTTCAGTGAGTTCCCACAGTTGGTCCACTAAGACACTGGCCTTCAAAGGTCATGTGTGGGTAAGTGTCTCCAGGCCTTCGGTTCTCATGCATCCTTTCCCCCAAAGCTGCTCTGGCTGAAAATGTGCCCACGGTGCTCTTCTACAATCCCCACCACCTTTTAAGTTCTAACCTGCCCAGAATCTTACTACAGTCCAGGCTCCACAGAAGTCAAGACTTCCCAAACAAAGAAAGACCCCACCCAAACAAACAATTTTAAATGTCAGCACCAGGACGGGGGAAACATTTATTCTAATTACAGCATCACAGAATGCATTTGATATAAGGTGGCTGCAAACTTGTTGAAATTGGAGACCCAGAATAAACATGTCAGCAAATATATTATTGAGATTAAGTGTGATAAAATTTCCTGATGTGAATTTTGGCATTTATTGAGAGGATAGAAGAATCACAAAATGTAGTGAATCTTGGAGCAATACTACACTGAAGAACATCTTTGTGCCAAACTTCTTCCTTCTGCTTTCATTTATTTATTTGCATACAAATGTATTAAAATTAATACATTAAAATTAATAGAAATGAAGATGATATTAAACATTGTTTTATCCTAGCAAACATCTACAAGTACACTAATTGTATGGTTAAAGATATAGATTGGTCCAACTTTCTCAGTTATACAAGAATGATGAATAGTAAAATGCTTTGTTTTTTATGTTAGTTAAAAAAATTGTAACATATGGTATTTTCCTTTTTATGGCACTGAAGATGCAATGTAGGGTCCCTTATATGCATGACACATGCTCCACCTGCTGTACCTCTGAACTACATCTGCAACTGAATGCACTTCTTTTGAGTAATAATAAAATAACAATATTGTAAAGACAATGAGGAAGCTTTTTAATAATTGAAGTTCTATGGTCACTGGAAACTAACCACTAAATGTATAAAATAATAGATACACATTTTCAAGGGATGTGTAATAAATGACCCAAAAGATCATAGAGTAGTCAGGTGTGGTGACACATGTCCACAATCCTAGAATGTGGAACCCACAAAACATCCAGGCACAACAATCTAGGTCAGAAACCAAGGGCTGCAGGAACAGCAAGGGGCAGAGATATGGAAATCCCTGCATTTTTCAACATTTATTTATTTATTCAAGTTACATCTTGATCACCCCCCTCCTTTCTCCCTTCTCAGTTCCACCCTCCCACCTTCAGATGCTGAGACATACAACCAAACATTAGATCCCTGAATTTTATATAATAGAATATTCTTCTATTTTGAATAAATGGGCCAGCTCCAGTCTAGCTGAATCATCTGTAAGTTCACTGAGAGACCTTGTCATAAAACTTAGTTGGAGAATGATGAAGGAAGACACTTAAAGTCAACCTCTGGTTTATACATGCACGCGTGTGTGCGTGTGCACACATGAAGCACACACACACACACACACACACACACACACACACACACACACAGAGATTCTGGAGTTTTATTTCCCATGTCAATATTTGTAACATATTAACATTTCTGTTATTTGCAGGTAGTTCACTTGAATAAAAATGTTTGCCAATGCCCAAGGAGGTTGATAGGCACTCCTCAGTGGTGGAATGTTTCTTGAGCATAGGTTGTTTTAATCAATTAAAGGACAGTAAGGTTTAAAAGGCTCAGGCTAATGGGGACCATCTGTTCCTGGAGCCCTTACCCCAAATGCCAGCATTTACTCAGCAGCCTCACTGGAACTGCAAAACTGTGTGTGAGGTTTCCTTAAGATACAGCATTTAATTGACATTTTCACTGCCTTGTCAAAGGGCCAATGGTGCTCCACTTCACCCTACCTTATAGTACTCATTTACATTTTTACACGACACCAACACCATTAACAAAGTGTCAGGTAGAGATATGAGCATTGATGGGGGACAGACAACTCTCCAAAGGGCTACTGTTCTAGTTCAGCCACCACTAGGTGGGTGGATTTATATAAAAACTGGTGAACTCTGCAGTCTTGGTCTTTCCTCTTAGAAGAAATGAATGTTTGCCTTACAACTTCACCGAGATTTTGTTGAGAAAAGATACTGTATTGAGTTTGCAAAAATCCACACAAAACTGAACTAGTGTGATTATTATTTAATCCAGTATGATTACTGATTTCCTATGCTTGACACTGGTTGGAAGTGAAAATAGAGGGTCCTATTTACATCCTTAAGGAGTTTCCAAAGTAGTTCGAAATTGGGAGGTGGACAGTTTGTTAGTACAGAGTAACTAACTAAATAATAAATAAATAAATTAATTAATATTAAATAAATAAATAAGTAGGTGCATATAAACTCCAAACTAACAGTACTTCTCTGACATGAACATTCCTCAGGAACAGAGAGCACTTTCTGATTAAACCCTTGGGGACACAGTCCATGAACTTAAGAAATTTTTTCTGCTTTCCATCACAAATATTAATTTTATGAAGAAGAGAGTTATAGGCTCTCTTTCCATCCCAATCTCCAAGAAAGTTCAATGTAAGGTAAAGCTGGGATTTTCAACTTGTGTATCTGTTTGATTGCTGTTTGGAAGCCTTGAACTTTTTATGGTGAGAGAAAAGAGAGGAAAATAATACATTGCTTACAGTGAGAAATTTTTAGAACAAATAGAAAAATGAAACAAAAATTTAAATTTCTACCTATTTATGTAATACAACTTTAATGAAGAATAGAGAGTTTGACAGAACACACTGCTACCTCTACCTTCATGGAACTTCCATTCAGTCTGACAAGAGGAACCACAAAAATGTGAAAAAAAATGTTTATCAAGCAATACAATGTGAATAGCATACAGAAGGAAAGAGGAGGAATCAAATACAAGTTCAAAGATCCATGAGCTGGGAGTGTCCTCACCATGTCTGAATAGTCGAAGAAGGACCAAGCAGAGGGAAAGAGCTGTGGGAATGGCATTATGACCAGACACAGCAGATCCAGCTGGCCTTTGCAATCAGTGTTTTGGAGTTAGACTTTTGTTCCAAGTGTATCAGGAAGGCTGTAAGCAAGGAAGAGATATTAGGAATGTTTTCAAAAGATTGTTACGACAGATTTTTAGATATGGAAACTAGGGATACTGTGACTGATGTGTTATTTAAAAAGAAAAGAGTTTCTAAAATCAAGAAGTTCAAGGGAAGAGGTGGAGAGAAGGGTGGAGCCAGCCAGGGACGAGATGCCAAGAGAACCCTGAGATAGATAGACATCGAAGAAGTCTAGTGAACCTTGAATCAATTACAGAAGCAGGGAGTCTTTAGACAGGGCCCTCATTGTTAACTCTGCTCTCCTTTCCCCAAATTGCCCATCATCCTCTCCTCATCTGTGTTGCAGCTGTCCAAATGTCTCTGCTACTATTTTTTACTCTGCTAAGTTAATAAAATTCTCATCTTTAAAAAGTTTCTTGCCTTATTGAGGTTCCCTTCTGCTGGGAGTTAGAAGGGAAGAAATCTTATTCTATATACATTAGCATAGCAGTCTAAAAACCCTAGGTGTATGTGCATTATTTTAAATAAAGCACAGGGATATCAATTTAGAAAATTTATACAAATGTGTGGCAAGTTTCAAACCATCAAGAAAGGCAGGGTGGCCAGCGGTATCAGAAGGACCTTTCTCTGTTGTTTACTTTAGTGTATGACAACATGTAGTTATAATGCTTTGCCTACAGAAATTTGAGGAAAATAAAATTTTTTCAACATTTATTTATTTCTTCAAGTTACATTGTAATCACAGTCCCCCTCCTCCTCCCCTCCTGGTCTCACTCTCCTACCTTCTTCCCCCTCTCCTTCCTATCTGTTTTTTTTTTTTAATTTTAGGTGTTTCTTTTTTACCCTTAACAGTTCCCCACTTTTAGTCCAATAAAAGGCTCTTTTTCTTGTAACAATAAGTACAATACAAAACAATAAGAGCAATTAGGCAATGATTATGAAAATTCGTTGGTATAGATATGTGTATATTGATATAAAATTAAGGTTAATTTTAAGGCATTGTACCTAAATGTAATTCTTAAAAATGCAATGTGAAGTTTTGGCCTTTTGATAGCAACTGTCACAAACTGTTTAGGATAATTAAGAAATGCAAATTAATAGTCATTCAAATTTGTCATTTTGTTAGGTATAGTATAGTATATCAGATAGTTTCCAAGTTAATCAGAAATCAAGTTGCTAAGAGACAAGCAGCATTTGCTTATTCAAATATAAGGAGATAGATAGGTGGTCTTCAAAAACTTCAATTGATCTGTTGAATATGACATTTAACCAGGTTTTCTTAACTTAAGATTTTTTGATGTCAGCTCCCAACAGCATTCCCCATTTTACTCCAAGTAGATGATGAGCATTGAAGAATCTCCATTTGAAGATGGCTGCGTTAGTAGCAAGCTTCTTTTCACTGGGCAAGAGAAAGCCCTTGCTTCAACTGAAGACAGACTGCTGTCCAAAAGAACAAAAGTTGGAAGCAGGTAAGTCAACAGCCTAGCTCTGCCAAGACAGGGTAGGCAAGTCCTTCATAATTCCTGCTTTACAATTAATGTCTGTCAGAGATATATTCTATATAGTAGAATTTTTCTATTTTTGTAAAAAAGATCACTATTTGTCTGATAACATGATTAGTAAATCAGTATATTTTCTACTTCGACCCCATAAGTGAAGTAACATAAAATATACCAAAAAGATACCAATGCCTAAACCCATCACACAAGAGCAAGTTCAGCTAACATTCCTTTATGCCATAGAGAGTTCAGCCTAGCTACTCAATAAACCCCAAGTTGAAAATATGAACTCTGTCTACATGCTACTTCTTTTTAAGGATGACAAATTAAATAAGAGGGAGCTATACTGATAAAACACTTTAATTAAATCATCACAGTGGTGACTGATGAGCCAAACAGCACAGGGTGAGAAGATACTCCAAATACATTTGGAGAGTAACTGTGTATTTACGCAGCCAAGATCGCCTCATAATGATCTATTCAGGTGACCCTTCCATTCTGAGAAAATGAGGGTCCATATAGCTACTTTCGTAATCATAGACACTGACCAGACACTTGTTACTCCTACTATGTTGCTGTGAGGTGTCACAATGGTGCAAGGACACAGCTCCAGCCCTCTTCAGTCCCACCATCTCCTCCACTGTATGTTGGGGTCGTGCTACTCTGAGTCATCTCAAACCTGCTCTCACCTCTATGGCCTCCACAGTATTTTGTGGGCTTCTGTGAACCTAAGCACTCTATCCCGAGGCAGCTGTATTTCACTACCCTCTTCTACTGCCTCTATTACAAGTTATAGATCCTTTATTTATTGCTTTTTATAATTTAATTGCTTTTTAAAATGTTTACTTATTCATTTTACATCCTGATTGTATGCCCCTTCCTCTCTCCCTCCCTCTCTCCCCTCCTCAGAGTTCGTTCCTTCTCACCTATTTCCCCATTCCCCTTCTCCTCAGGAAAGGGAGCCTCCCTCCTCCCCCTGTACCATCCTCTACCCCAGCACATCAAATCACATCAGGGCTGAGTGCCTCTTCTTCCATTGAGTCCAGGGACTACAGCCCAATTAACAAGAAGTGATCAAAAAGCAGGCAACAGGGTCCTTGCCAGAGACAGTCCCTGCTCTATTTGCTAAGAGATTTGCATGAAGACCAAGCTGCCCATTGGTTAGATATGTGTAGGGAGCTTAAGTCAAGTTCATGTGTGCTCTTTGATTGATGGCAGTCTCTTTGAGCCTCATGGGCCTAGGTTAGTTGACTCTGTTGCTCTTCTTGTGGAGTTCTTGTCCCCTCCAGGTCCACCTATTCTTCCCCCAGACACCCTGTGCTCTGCCTTATATTTGACAGTGGGTCTCAGCATCTGATTAGGTCCTTTGCTGTATGGAGGTTCTCAGAGAACAGTTACTCTATGCTCCTGTCTGTAAGCATGGCAGAGTATTGTTAGTAGTGACAGGGGTTGGCTCTCTCACTTGGGGTAGGTCTCAGGTTGGGCCCCTCATTGGTTGGACATTTCTTCGATCTCTGCTTTATCTTTATCTATGCACATCTTGTATACACTGTGATTTTTGGGTTGAAGGTTTTGTAGGTGGGTTTGTGATTCCCTTTCTCAACTAGAAGTCTTACCTAGCTAGAGGGAGGCCTCTTCAGTTTCCATATCTCCAATTGCTAGAGTCTCGGCTAGAGTCACATTTATATCCTCCCAGGGGCCTACCTTGTCACAAGTCTCCAGCTTGTCTCAGAGATGCGCCCCTGCCCCTGTTCCCCATCTCCCAATCCTCTCCCAATCCTCTCACCACCTGCTCTGCTTTCCCCACAACTTATCCCCTCTCTCCTTTCCTCCTCTCTTCATCTCCTACCCAGGTTCCTCTTTTCATGTGCTTCCACTGTCTATTTTATTTCCCCTTCTGAGTAAGATTCAGGTATCCACCCAAGGGCCCTCCTAATTTTTTGCTTTTAATAACCAAGAACTAAGAAACTATGCTCACTGATTAGGCTGGACTTGCCAGCCATCAAAATCCAAGGATCCTCACAATTATCTCTACCTCACCATCACTGCGATATCAGGCATGCACTGCCCACCAATGTGGGTGCTGGGGAGATGAACCTAGGTCCTCATACCAAATACTTCTCTGAATGAGGGGTTTCTTCTGCTCCATAACCATCTGACACACATTCTGACAAATCCTTCCATGCAAGGAAAGAACACATTCAGCATTTACTGCAATTAAAGTTGACTCATGGAAACAGAAATGTTAAAAGGCAGTGGTGCCATCTAGCTGCTGCAGTGATGAGACATCACTTATTATTATGAACTCCTATGGGAAATAAAATGTTATCACTTTAGGCAGGCAATGAAATACTTAAGCATTCTTTCTTATCTTGTATCTTCACACAGATGAGAACAAGAAAAGTGCAGAAGCAAAACAGTGAGCTAACCACCGAGTAATTGGCTTATTTGTGACAAATCTATCATAAAGAGCTACTTAAAGAAAATAGAGTTCCTGGTTCCTATATGTATTTCCATTACCTTGGTAAAATTAAAGTTAGTAATTTGGTGTATAGAGGTCTTACAATTTGAATACTTACATGTCAAGCATACATATTGATATTTCCTTTTATTCACAATAAATTCACCATTTTACTCTGAAGTTTATCTTTTTCAGTATTGTTGTAGTGATCTAGATATCTTCTCTTGTTGATACATATATAACCTTTAAGTGTGTTGCTTTAATAGCCAAACAAATCCTTAATAAGACAGGTGTGGTAGAGCATACTTTTATTCTCAGCTACCATGGATGGCTAAGGCAGAAAGATCGCAAGTTTAAGCCTGCCTACCACAGAGCATAAGTTTGAGGCCCACTTCATCAACTTAGTAAGACCTTGTCAAAGAAAACAGGACTAAAGATACAGGTCGATGTCAAGTGCTTTCATAGCAGGTATGAGAGCAATGTTCAGTTTCATCACCATACCTAGAAAAAATCCACAGTAGAACTATGCCTTATATTTGAACTGTAATGCACAATGGACACTCAATCATTGTATTTATTTGTAATACATTTTCTCTCCTTTTCTAAAAATAAATATCATTGCAATAAACATGTTCATCTACATCTAATTTGATTACTTGAAAATTTAATGTATGCATGTAATATGTCTTGATCCAATCTCCCTCCTTTCCCTCCACTTCAAGACTTCGTCTATCCCCATCAACATTTTCTCCTCGAGATTTCATGTGTTCTTTAAAATGACAACAACACTGAGTTCACATAGTGCTGCCTCTATGTGAGCAAGTGTACGATCACCCACTGCAGTATGGGCAGTCTCTCACGGGCCACATCCCTGAGATGTGAGGGATGTTGAGTCTCCCTCCTCTATCATCCCATCAATTGCCAATAGCTTCTCACTTCAGGATGGGACTTTATGAGCACTTTCCCACCCACTCTGGGATTGGCTGACTTGATATTGTGCAGGTCTTATGCACGCAAGACCAACCATGATGAGTTCCTGTGTATAATGACTGTCTTTGCCATGTCTGGAAAGTACTGTTTTAATAAACACACCTTATGTTTCATCCCTTTCTTATTGTCACAAGATATATTGACAAAATTGTGATGTTCCTATAACTAATTCAAGGTTAAGAAACTACTCTCAAAAATTCACGTTTAGATTTTGAGCATTGCTCAGCAAAACAACTTGTGCAGCCAAGGCAGCTCACATGGGTCTACAATATTCATTTTATGTCAGATATTCATGTAGCACACAGGTGGTTTCTAGGGCCTTGGATGGAGCTGTTAACCAAGGACTTTAATTCCTTCCCTCACTAGTTTATCACCTTAGTTACTTTTCATTGCAGTGGTAAAACACCATGACCAAGGCAAATTATAGAATAAAAAGGTGGGGCTTACAGTTCCAGAGGGTGAGTTTATGATCATCATGTTGGCAAGCAGGGTTGGCACTGCAGCAGCAGCTGAGAACTTATATCTTGAAACAACAACCATGGAGCAGGAAGAGAGTAACTGGGAATGGCTCTGAAGGAGAACATATACAATCTTTTCAAAGAACATCAGTGAGCCCAAATGTTAGAAGACCGAGCATGGCAGCAGACTAGTCAGGATAGTGAGGCTGAGTAGGTAGGACAGGGTTATGGAAACTCACCCTCCCATATCTCCTACAGTATATACAATCACCCCCAGGTAATCTCTGGAGATTGGTTCCAGGACTCTCCTCTCCTAATATCAGAATATGTATATGTCCAAGTCCCTTACATGAAATGGCATGGTATTTACACGAGATGCAGACTTATTCTCCTATAGACCTTAGAGTTCCCTTCCTGCTCATTCTTCCTTTTCTCTCCTACTGGTGGTGTTGGAGATCTAATCAATGAACTAGTGAAGCTAACCAGGTATTCTGCTACCAAGCCACCTGCCCTCTGCATATTTTAAACCATGTACAGATCCTTTACAATACCTAATACTATATAGACAGCATACAAATCCTTATTACAGTATATTGTTTTGGGAGCAACATAAAAGAAAAAAATCTATGTGTGGCTTCTCAGTACAGATGTGATCCCTATACTTCCTTTGCATCCCTGCAGCTGCCAAATGTTTCTGACCCGTGCTTGGACAGAGAATGTATATATATATAGAGAGAGAGCACAAGCTGTACTTGCTGGTCTTTCGCATGTTCTTGTCTGTGAATTGCCCCTCAAGGTGAAGTCATATATAAAGACACATGTGCCGCATGGATAGTACTTATAGGAAATTAATGAAGCTGTTTCCTGTGAGGATACTAAGAGGGTAGCAAACAAAATATGCTGCTTGAAAAAAGGCTGAAGGATCCCTCATGAAATTTACACTAATGGTAATGGGCTGGGAGAAGGAGCACAGTTCTAGGGCAAACAGAATTGTTAACACCCCAGAGCAAGGAATATTGTAGCCAAAGAGGGCCACAGAGGTGACCCCAGGGACACTGAAACCAGAAGTCACACCACATCTTTTTCAAAATGTTTCACTAAGATCAGCCCTTATAAAAATGGCAACCTTCACAGTTTAAAGTGACTGTTCTAATTAACTGTAATAATTGCTTTCCATTAAGCAGGCCTTGTTTGGGTAACCAATGAGAATGTGGAAAATCTCACAAGGTCTCACCCACAGATGAAGAATTGTAGACAATTAATGGCTGCTGGGAGAAGGAAAAGTTAGTCTTCTCCAGGACCTACTTCCTGATAGGTTTCTCTATTTTGAGTGATCAGCCCTAACGCATATACATAGGAACAACACTAAATGGACTCAGTGCATTGCGTGGATGGGGAGGGGGGCATGCACACACACACACACACACACTCACACACACACACATGTGCGCGTGCGTGCATGTGTGTGTGTCTGTGTCTGTGCGTGTGTCTGTGTGTGTGTCTGTGTATGTGT
This sequence comes from Lophiomys imhausi, assembly GCA_907164525.1. Lineage (NCBI taxonomy): Eukaryota > Metazoa > Chordata > Mammalia > Rodentia > Muridae > Lophiomys > Lophiomys imhausi. Next base: position 1,539,252 of record CAJQZJ010032893.1, read on the forward strand.
GTGTGTCAGTCTGTGTGTGTGTGTGTCAGTCTGTGTGTGTGTGTATCTGTGTCTGTGCGTGTGTGTGTGT
>CAJQZJ010032893.1:1539331-1573094 GCA_907164525.1 Lophiomys imhausi
AAAAAAAAAATAAAGACACTGAAATTGTACAGTTTCTGAATATTGCTTTACAGTACTACTAAACACTGGAAAGATGGAAAGCCATTAGATATTTTGAAGTCAGTCCAAAGCATAACCACAAATGTCCTTTAGGCAGAGTAGAAGGAAAATTGGAAGTATTTGTTATCAGTGAGCATTTTAATCAACCACTAAACATTCATGTATCATTTGTTTCTTTGCATCCAAGTTCCAGACATGAAGAAGATAAAATGTCAGGTGGAAGCTTATGTAAGTTACAAATACAGTTAGCAGTAGAAGTAGAATAAGAGTTTCAAGCTACTTTTCTACCCACTTCTCCACAGTTTTTGCAATGTTTTCTCTTTATAGCCCAGACCAGCCTTGAACTCACTCTGTAGCATAAGCTGACCTGAAATTCGAAGTCCTTCTATTCTGCCTCCTCAAGTGCTGGGCTGGTATTACAGACAAGTCACGTGACACCTAGTTCCATTTATTTTTCATATTAAAAAAAATTAGAAAAGTCAGACAAGGAAGGGATAGAACCAAAGACATCTACCCTTAAATAAAATCTGAGCTAAAACATGTATCTTGACTCCCAGGCAATTGCTTTGTCCAATATGGAATATTAACTAACTGCCAAATATTGTGTTGTATTCAGAGCAAAAGGGAACTCACGAGAACAATTAAGAAGAAACATGGAAAAGGAGGATCTGAAGCCAGGCCTTGGAGAACACAGATGGCCTTAGCAGGGTCTGGAGGGCCTTTCTTGAATCTCTCCTAGGACACAGGTGACTTGAGAAAAGCATTTTTGTCACATTCTGTTCTCACTCTGGAAGCCTTAACAGTGCCTAAGATGTAATAGACGCTTCAGCTGCCCTCTTGGGTACTAAAAGTTTCAAAATTACCTTTCTTTTTCTTTTTATCTTCGCCAAGCTCAACAGAACACCTGCATTCAAGCCATTCAGGCCTTATGGGCTCATTCAGCGCGGTGTCATGTGGGTACTGTAGTTTTCACCTCATTTATGGTTACTTTAAGCATGCGATGCGTGGGTGAGTTGTTTAATGAAGTGAACTTCGCTTGTCGGCCATTCATACAGCTAAGTCTGAGCTCTTTCTGGACCTCACTTCATTCCCTGTGATGTTTACGCTACATTCCCCTAATCCCTCTTCTCTGAAGATTTTTTGCGGCCTAGAGAGAGTTGTGAAGAGCAAGGGACTCTAGACTGGCTTTTCTTGCTGTGGGGGTGCTGCGATTGGTGGTTCCGGATCAAGGTTATTACTTTATTTCCCTGTTCTAGCACCCTTGGATCCCTCTTCAGGACCGTCGTGATCCTTCAGACTCAAACTGCAAGGCCCTTCTTGTGATTTTTCCTCAGATTCGAAAATTGGAGTGTAACAGGCACCTTAGGATTCCCATTCCGGCTTCTGGTTTAGGGATTGCTACTGGTGTTGGATGTCCCTGGATCATTGTTTCATTGTTTAATGTACTTTCCTTACCATTAAATCGCTCCTAAGGCATAATTTTGTTTGTAAGGGAGAAACAAAAAGTCTCCTTTTCAAGAACTGTTCTTCAACTATCTTCAACCTCCAATCCCTTAATTGTAAGTAGCAAAGTGAGGCTGTTTTGTTTTTAAGGCTCATTCAACCCACTGCCGAATGACACAATGACATTAGAAGAGACCAAGCCCATTGAAGTGCCTGATGCAATCCATCAGTGAAGTTTCTGAGTGGAAAGAATACAAGTAGGAATTGGGATCCTTTGCAGAGTCCTCCTGAGGAATTCCAGATTACTTCCCTGAGTACTGTTCCTACTTTGCTGCTCATTGTCCACCTACAGAGTTCCCCACTGACCCAGAGAAGACTCTTGAGAGAGGCTTTGCTGGAAAGGTGTGCCCACGTCCCCATTGACCACAAAGCTGTCCTCAAAGGGGATCATCTTTATGGTGTGACTATGAACTCCCACATAAAAGTCCTAGGAACAGAAACTATGATTGGCAAATAAATGGCATTCAAGTTTTTACCCACAGTCCCTCCGTTTGCCTTTGACCTTAAATTAAAAAATGGACCTGCTTCTATTTATCTGGCCATCTAAAATTTCACTTTCTATCAACGATAAATTTGATATCAGTAATATATTTGTGTTCATATGTCACATGAAATTAATAAGTAAATAAACTAAAATAAACTCAAATTTCTTCAAAAATCCGAAATATACCTGTCTTCCTCAGAAAGGAGTAGAGAGGAGCATAGTCTTGACAGCTTCTCAGAAAAATTGCCTGGGGGTAGGGGTGGGGGTGAGGTTGGGGGTAGGGGTGGGAGTGAGGGTGGGGTTGGAGGTAGGGGTGGGAGTAGGGAGTGGGGGTGGAAGTAGGGGTGGGGGTAGGGGTGGGGGTGGAGGTGGAGGTCTGAGTCAAGGAGCAAGAGAACCACACGCCCAAGAAAAATTTTTTCAGAGGGTCTCTAAGAGACATAGTGACTGACAGTTTGAGTGAAAAAAATATGACACAATGCATGAGAAGGGGACCTCTCCCCTCTGTATGAGGCATCCCTCCATTACTGTAAGAACGTTAGGAAGAGCACAAGGAGGGTGCACCCTCTGTAGCACAACAGAACCCCAGATTTATCTTGTTACTATTCTTCCTGTGACCTCAAAGATATTTGCATAGTGATGTAAACATATATGGATAAGGACTGGACAAAAAACACCAAAACTATAACAGCAATTATTTATGGCAGTAAGATGAACCATGTTTTGTGTAACTTCATGGAATATTATCTATTTTCCAAGTGTTCTAGGGTAAGTACATATGACATTCAGAAACATGAAAGCTCTTTTTTTTTTTGAGAGACAAGGAGGTTGTAGTCACGCTGTCATCAATTTGCTTTGGACACCACTATCCTCTGTGGAAATATTGCCTTTGTACTATATCTCGAAGTGGATTTGATGATCATCAGCCCAAAATGATACCCTGAAATGAAATCTGTTTCTAGTTAGCAAGTAAAGGTTCTTGTCGCCAAGCCTGAAGACCAGAGTTTAATCCCTGGGACCTATACTGAGGATGAAGAAAATTCACCCACCAAGTTGTCTGAACTCTCCCTTCACGGTGGCAGACATTCACCCATGCACGCTCACGTGATGTGTACACAGGCATGTACGTGTACATACACATATATGCAAGCGCACACACACATGCATAAATAAATAAAAACATAATTAAATGCATTTTAAAAAGCAGAACAGAGGATGAGCTGACAAATTTCTCTGCTGCTGGTATAAAATTACAATTTATATTTTTGCTCTTTCCAACAAAGTTAGTTTTGCCAGAAATGACAAAGAAGACCATAATTATCTCTCTCTGGGAATAATCATTAAAATTGGTGCTCTAGTTTTCTAGAATATCAATCCTAACTCAGTAAGTAGATAATTGATCAACTCTCTAAACAACTTGGGGATTTAAATCTCCCATGTTTTTGCTTTTGCTCTGGTGTCTCTGGCTTACATGTGTAGCATGCTGTATATCCTGTTGTCACTCATGTGTACTTTCTACTTCATTTGCAAGGACTCCCTCTGGAAACATCTGGTTTTCAAAAATTCAATTAAATCCCCATGCAATCATGTATCTTAATCTTATAGATTTAATTGATTGTCTTAGAGAACTATAATTTAATGTACTATCTGAAATGTAATCTAATTTCCTCCTCAGTTGGGCCTAATTGTAGTTTTTTTAAAAAAGGATTCATTTTTCTAAAAACAATACAGTAAGACGATATTCAGATACAAGCAACATGTGCACCTCAGGGTAAGACAAGAGAATCAGGCATGTGGCCATACAAATTCTTTGAGGCCAGGCTTGAAAGGTAGATAAAAATGAAAGCATGGTAGGGGAAGACAGAATATGGGAGCTCCTAGAAATGAGAGTTGCTGGAAAGAGAGATGGGACATAGGAAAGAGCTGTCCCCAGCGAAATACTAAGCTAACTATGATGATGAGTGTGAAGTCGGTGGCAACCATGCCTTGCATCAGCACTCCCACAAAAATGTCCTATATTGGTTTCATTGAATCAGAGCAGCAGTTCACCCAAAAGACATCCAGAAATATAATGTGACATTTTGTCCACTCCCCCCCCCAAAAGTGGCCCCAATCTAAAAACCAGGGGAAGCTTTAGAAGTCAAATGAATTAATTCATCATGAAGATGCCACACAAGTCTCCATACATGCTTTTAACCTGGAAACCCGGTACTTAGCATGTGCATGTACCATTCTGATCTAATTGGTAAAGGGGTAACCACTGAGCTGCAGTAGTTCAAATTTCTTAGGTGCAGTTGGTTGGGGATCTCTGAAACTTAAGACCATTAACTATCTTCTTTCTTTAGGTCCACGTTTTCTTTTCAGAGGCCTTTTGTTGAGATGGCCTGGAAACTCTAAGAGGAGTTTTGCAAGACCCTACGTCATAGAAAAACTTGACATTGTAAATGTGGGCAATTCTCTGACCAGTTATTGTTTCCAGTCTGTTTGACCTCAGTCTGCCCAGGGAATCAAGCAGAGCCAGCTGGAAAACAGGGAGCAAAGCAGTGAGCGTCTCTTTCTTGGTGGAGAAAAATCAACTGAAGTTGTCGATATACTTGTCTCATCAAAGGAATTGTTCTGCCTGAATAATGATCCAGCAATCTTGTAAAAATGCATACACTGTCTCCATTGTGAACCCCACCCAATGAAAGATAAAGCACTTCAGAGTTTGTCAAATCTCAAAAGAGGATGGGAATGACATTCATGATTCGTCATAGCTCTCCATCAATGCTACTTTCCAAAGCTTTCTCACTGTTTCCATTTGCAAAATGCGACTCTCTAATTTCATTGCTTGGAAGGATAGTGGGAACAGAAAATAAATGCTTTGAGTTTTTTTCTCCCCTAAGAAAGAGATGGGGAGTGGGATAAAGCCAGAGACAGAGAAAGAAACACAGACACAGACAGAGACCAACACTCAGGTGTTAATACATAATGCCAGAGAGAGAAAGAGAGAGACAGAGAGAGACAGACAGACAGACAGAGACTCGTGTGTAAGTACACAATGTCCCTTAACAGTTTTTCTTTTGCCTTCGAAAAGCATAAATAAAGTGAAAAGGTTACCAAATGCATTTGGAAAGTAGAAAATCCAAATCCTACCTTTAAGATAAAATATGAATAGAAGTACACCAGTAAATTATTTTCAGATATTTTGACCCATACTATCAAGATAAATTCTAGAACGACTTAGAGACCTGTCCTTTGACAAAATGTTTTGACTTTTAATTCATAGCACCCACCAGTTACAGTGATTAACTTTTCATTCCATTTCCTACTGTTCTTGTGGGTGTGCTCAGATAGAAAGGCGTGTTTAAAGCTTAGAGTAAATATCCTAAGTATCCTAAGGCAGATGGACTGGATGCCAAAGCTCAGCTCTGCATTTACTGTGTGACTTTAAGAAGGAAGGTTAACTGATCTCTCTGAGATTTGTCTTCCTCAACCATGAACGGGCAATGGTAACTGTTTCTACCTCGTTAAGTTTGTTAACCTAGGTAAAGCACTTGATGTGGGCACCTGGGATATGTTAAGAATGCAAGAATGCAATAAACCAGGAATCAGTAAACAACGGCCTGGGCACCAACAGTTTTGTAGATAGAATTGTTTGAAAGGCAACCACCTTAGGTCATTTACACATCGCACTTGGCTGCTTTTGTGTCTCAAGAGCAGAGCCTACTACTGTGAGAGATTCCTTGGTCTACAAGCCTGTATGTGTGCTATCTTCTTTCCAGAAAAAGTTTTATGGGAGCCTGGTATAATGATGCATAACTGTAATCCCACATTAGAGGGGCTGACATAGGAGGGTCATGGATTCTAGACCGTCATGGGCTATACAGTAAAATCTTGTCTCAAAGAAACAAAGAATGAAAAAAGTTTGCCAATTCTTGCATGAAAGAACTTTTTAAAGTATTGATATTATTATTACTCTCTTGTTTATGCAACTTAAAATCACCAAGTTGGGTGATTGGAAGGGGCAGATTTTAATTCTCCTCAAATTTATTCTCTAACTATGCTAGTAGAACAATGAATAACATCAACTTTCAGGAAGTATGTTTGTTGGGGGAGGTGGACTCCCATATATTTTCCCCACAAGATTGTCTTTAAATTAAAAATAAATTTACTAAGAATCATACATTATCATTGGTTCATCTTAAGAATGCTATCTCAAAAATATTCGGAAACAAAGACACAAACAAAAAACCAAAACCTTGGCCCAATTATTCTCAACATGCCTCTTTCTGTCTGAGCTCAGTTTTCTTTGAAGTGAGTGAGAATAAAAAACCTCTCCAGAGGGCTTGTGTCCCTGACTCAAAGTCCACCAGCAGCCTCTAGGTTCACCCAAGTTATTTCTGATGGAAGCCGGTCGAAGTGGAAGAATACAGAGAAACCAACCTGAAAGTTGGTTTTCCAGAAAGGCATTCAAAATGAGAAAGCATTTCCCTTCCACTGCACCCAGGCTTGCCTACTGATAAGCTATAAATTCTACGAACTGACTTCAAGGTGTAGCTGTGTTCTGTTGCCTTCTATACCAGTAAACACTTTATATTAAAACAAAAATCAGAAAGTAATATATATAGACACCTGGCTGTTTATTTCTGAGGATAAAATAAACAGTATTGGAATAAACATTTGACATTTCCTCTGGAGCTCTTAGTTGTTCTTTCTTCCTTTTAGCTAAGGAACCTTAGAAACTATGTTGTTAAAATGGAATCTTTTAAGAATGTACAACTTTCTTACCCAGTTGTTGAGTTTCAGGGACAGACTTTAAGTTAAAAGTTAGAGTTAAAAACAGCAATCAGATTTGAAATATTAGAGCTTTTTGCTATTCTTTAATATTTTATTTCATTTAGGGTAAGTTAATTTTCATCCCTGAATGTCTGGGGTTGAGGGGAAATATAAGATCTGAGACACAGCTTTACAGCTGAGTTAGGTAAGCATAGCAGGGTTTATAATGGGAACGTTCACACCACCTGAACACAACAACAGTATCAATGACCCTCTAATGTAATCAGAGCAAGTGGGATGTAAGAATTGTGTTCCCCAGCAACAGACAAGCAAAACATGAAATTCCCACATTGAACTAATGCACAATTTCTGGTTATTTATTGACTCTAACTCCAGTAACAATTTTGCAAAGTATAAGATTGGCTTGAGGGGATAAAGAAATTCAATTGGCGCACACATGTGGACACAGATGATAGAGAACTTGCCTTGCTCTCTCTCTCTGAAATGACCTGGGAACTCCCTGCAACAAGCAAATTACATTGTCCAAAGAATAAGTTCTAAAGGATTAAAGAGAGGAGATGACATAAAATAGGAAAAACAGTTGAACGTCTCTGTTTCCCCCTCAGGAACAGATTGATAAAAACAAAAACAAAAAAACTATACCTCAGTGAAGTCTCTACTCAGGTCTTGGCCTCCTTCATGCAGCAAACTGAATAGGGAAATCAAGACAAGGGGGATGAAACACAAAAACTGGTCCCTTAGATTTGTAAACCCAATGCAGCTGGAGAGCTGTGTTCTTACTGCACTCATGAACAGACATGGCGAATCTCAATATTGTTTCAGAGACTGTTTCTGTTTTCTTGCCCATGGGAGAATGTCTGATTTCTGTTGTGGGGTATCCACCAGAGAAGACTACTCAGATACAGGTTTAAGCCAATAGAAAATCTTAACTAGCTGGCTGGCATCTACACTGGGTGTTTGGGATCCCAGTGTACATCCAACCCTTTTTTAGGGTGGGCTTTTAAGGACAAAAACCATGTCCTGACATTCTTCAGTTAACAAGAACAATTAGCCCTAAGTGAAGATAATAGAAGCCAAAGAGAAAGGTTAGTACTATTTTGTACTAAAAGTACTTCAGAAACTTTCCCAGAATGGTGGACTTTGATGGATTAGGTCTTTGTGTCATTTCGGCTGATGGTGCTGTCTACAGGCTGAGTTTTACAGCCTGAATGGTACTTCTATCTTGGAGTCAATTGTACTAAGGCCTGAGGGCCTACTAATGTCTGGGGGCCTGTTACAATTCCACTGTCCATGGAGAACCTGGTGGCTCATGTCTGGAATCTCAGAAAACAGGAAGAGAAGGCAAGAGGATCACTATGAGTTCAAGGTCAGCCTGTGTTACATAGGAGTTCCATGTCAGTCCGGGCTGCAGGGCAAGACCACTTCTCAACCAAAAAAGGAAGGAAAGAAGGAAAGGAAGGAAGGAAGGAAGGCAGGAAGGAAGGAAGGAAGGAAGGAGAAAAAAAAGGTTTCATGGATTCCTCTTATGTTCTTACATTCCTTTATCTCTTCATCCCGAGATGATGTGTGCACACCCTTTTTCTAATTAATTGATCCAATTATACAGCACTTGGCATTTTCTGCAACTCATTCATCACATAGCACCAGTATATGTTTATATTCTTCTTCTCGACTTACTAAGATAATAAAGCCAGTGTTAATGGAACTCATTATTTATATTGCGGGATTCATTCTCAGTCCCACTTTGGGAAAAGAACTATTGTCATTTTCACATGCAAGCATTTTCTAAATGACTATCTCATGTAAATAAACCTTTCTACTTTAGACACCGAAGCTTCATTTTAACAATTTTGTATAAAATCCTTCTAAATAAACACTCACATATCACAAAATGGCAAGTGTAGATGCATACATTCCTAAACACGTCTGCACTATCAAGGTTGTAATGATAGCATCTGATTCTTTAAATGATACAATATGGTTTTATTGTTTGAGTCTAGGAAATCTTTTCCTTGTTCTTATCCATGATCACTGTTACCTCTTGGTCCTGTTACTGTCTTAGATTCCCTCATACCATTGAATTACTGTGAACCAAAATTAGGTGCTCATATTTATTTTGAAATTGCTGTCAATTAAGGCTAATGGGTTGGCATAGGAACTAATGTTAAATAGTTTGATGCAGAAATACTACAAAAGTTAATTCCTTTCTCAAAGAAAGTCCTTTCCAAGTTTTTATCCATGGACTCATTATAGGAAAATAGGAAGCTGTCAAACTCTGGACCACAGATTAGCCAGGTGTTTGTGAGTTTCAACATCCTTTGTTCAATCTGCCCAGTTTCTAACATTTTCAAGTGAGTTGCCTAACAAGTTTCAAGAAAGAATAGTAATTCATGTGTAATATTACTTTTGTATTCAGCATCGTTACTGTTTTATTTTTATCTTATTCATCCTTTTTTTAAAAACTGATTTGAGTGATGCTTTTGTTTTTTTGAGACAGGATTTTGTCATGTATCCCATACTGGTTACAAGTTGGCAATTCTCCTGTCTTAGCCTTTAGAGTGCTGTAATGCTGGGATTATAAGCATGTACCACTATGCCCAGCTGGACAGTACCTTAAATCACAGATATTTTTGAGCAACCCCTCCCCAGATTACTGAGGGAGAAGAGTAGAAGCTTCAAATTTGATAACTTAGGCACAGAAAAATCATTTCCAACTGTCATTCCTTTAAAGAGGGACAAATCCAGTGAAAAACAAGTCAAAAGTTTGTGTTGACACTAACTAATCTGGGAACTTAAAGTCATTTGATTTGAGGTTTTACTTGGCTTACAATCACAGCCTCTCACTGAAGGAACTTCAAGCAGAATCCAAATAGCACATTTTCTAACAATTAATTCACATCACAGGGAAAAAAATTAAGTTCTTGTTCAACTAGTCAAGTATCTTGACATGTAAAATACTGGCTGAACAGCAAAATAATCTGTGACAAGGCTGCCATCTAGTGGCCTCTCCATGAACTAATTGCCTGACTAGTGACCATCAGTAAGTACAATCCACTGTACAGTTACCGCTTCTAGAGGCAAATACTTAGAACTTTAAACTAACAGATATCTGGGGTACCTAGTCTAAACTTCTGTATTGACTTTCTTCCTACTTCTGTGATAAACACAGACTGAAAACAGCTTGTGGAAGAAAGGATTTTATTTGGCTTACAATCACAGCCTCTCACTGAACGAACTTCAAACAGAAGCAGCAACCATGGAGGAATACTGCTTACAGGCTTACTCTCCATAGTGCGCTTACTCTCCTAGGCCCACCTAGGAGTGACATTGCCCATGGTGACCTGAGTCCCTCCATATGAGTCATTAATCAAGAAAGCATCCCATAACTTACCCACAGGCCAATCTGTTTGAGGCATATTTTCAGTGAAGGTTCCCAGATAATTCTAGTTCCATCCATCTGACTAAAAACAAAACTAAACATCCAGCACCCCTCCTCATTTTGTACTTGGGGACACTGAGAACTGAGGTGGCATGTAATATATACACCTTGAAGTTACTCAGTTTAATGAATCCAAATCACATACGTTGGATGTTTATAATTTCTTTTTGCTCTTCACAACACACACACACACACACACACACACACACACACACACACACACAATATAACTTGAAAAACACAAATATAATTCCTGAGTTATCTTTGACTTTTTCTGATTGCTTATAAAATATGGTTCCTGGTTCAGTAACTGAATATGTATTACTACCTTTTTGTGTTGCGATATTTTATATCTTTAAGTATACTGCGCACTCCCTTAAAGCACACATTACAGAGAAGACTTGGACAAATTACTAGTAAGTGTTTGTTAATTTAAAGCCACAACTACACCTAACTATCAGGAATAAAGGCAAAGTATTTCTTGGTTAAGTGGAATTTGCAATAAGAAATAGAATCAAGCAACTTGCAGAGTTGCCTCCTGCAGAGTTGCTCCCACTGGACAGTGGATCATAGTCCCCCCCCCCAAATCTGATCGATCTACTAAAATGAAAGCATGTTTATAACTGCCTGTGCGCTACAGCATTTGAATATTTATAATAGTCTGTGTTTTCCTGGAACTCCAAAATATTTATTTATCCCTTTCAGAAAAAGCTTGCCAACCCCTTCACCCATAAATATATATACGTTGGCACAGGAATAAAAAGGAAACTGTGCCATTAATGATCATTTTTAGTTAATGATAAGGAAAAAGTCTAAACATCTATCTAAATATATTCTATTTAGAAACCTCTTTCCAATAAGTAAGGCTTTACCCCTTTCATTTTATTTATTCATTCATTCATTTATTTGAGTTAGATTTCTGTGTGTCTTGTAACTCTTTGCCTGGGCATTAATTTGGCCAGGAGAAATCAGAAATGTAGAACCAGTGGTGTTGTTGGGCTCAGGGTAAATTTCACCAGCAGAGGGCTCCACTTGACCATCTAATTTGCCTCTCATTAATGAACTTCACCAACGACATGCGTCCTGGAGTAATATCACAGTCTCCACTGAAGTCCCAGCATCAACTCTGCCAAAATTAGTTTTCAAAGATGTAATTAAAGGTAGTTCAAAGTCACTGGGGTGGGGGGTGGGGGTGGAATGGGCGTGGGGCAGGGTGAGGTGTGAAGGCTAATTCATGTGTCCTTTCGACTGGTGAAGGGACCCTCTTACTGCAGGGTACTCCCCTCTTAACCCCGGATTAGACGCAGTCCACAACCCAAACACCGATTCCAAGCCCAAATCAAATGCAAAGGAATCCTTTATTAAGCAAGGCAAAGAGACAAGGTGGCTGTGGTGGTTTGAATAGGAATGGCCCCCATAGACTCATGTGTTTGAATGCATGGCCTACAGGGAGGGGCACTATTAGGAGGAGCAGCCTCGTTGGAGGAAGTGTGTTGCTGTGGGGGAGGGCTTTGAGATCTAAGAAGTCTGACCAATGTGTCTCAGTCTTCACTTCTGCTGTCTGTGGAACTCTCAGCTCCTTCTCCTTCACCGTGTCTGCCTGCACACTGCCATGATGATAATGGACTAAGCCTCTGAACTTTAAGCCAGTTCCAATTAAATGTTTTCCTTTATTAGAGTTGCTGTGGTCATGGTGTCTCTTCATGTCAGTAAATCCCTAAGACAGTGGCTGAATCTGAATCAAGCAGAAATAACAGCAAATAGCTTGTAAGCATTACTTCTTAAAAATTTATTAATTTAAGTGACATCTCCATCACAGTCCCCTCCCTCCACCCCTCCCGGCCCACCTTCCCACCCTCTCACCTCTCTCCCACCTATCCTAATCCTCTGGTATGCGGTGCCTCCACATATCAGCCCCCACCAGTTCATCGAATGCATGAGGATAAGAGCTTCCTTTTGCACTGGGGGCCCATGTGAGCCCCCAGTGAAATATCCCACTGACAGGCAGCAAAGATCATATTTCTGTTCAACAAATGGTGCTGGTATAACTGAATTTCAACATGCAGAAGAATGCAAATAGATTCATATTTATTACCTTGCACAACACTTAAGTCCAAGTGGGTCACAGACCTTAACACAAAACCGGACACACTAAACCTAACAGAAGTGAAAGTGGGGAAAAGCCTCAAACTCATTGGCACAGGTGACAACTTCCTGAACAGAACACCAATAGCTCAATCTGTAAGACCAACAATCAATAAATGGGACCTCATGAAACTGAAAAGCTTCTGTAAGGCAAAGGACACTGTCATTAGAACAAAACAGCAATTTACAGACTGGGAAAAGATCTTCACCAATCCCAGCTCCGACAGAGGGCTAATGTCCAAAATATGTAAGCATTACTCTTAAGAGGGAAAAAGTGGAGGTATATGTTAGAATGAGCTAGGGTTTGTTGTTAAGTTCTGATTGGGTATTTTAATTAGTTAAGACAAAATAATGACTTTTGATTGCTGGACCTTGGCGTTTTGATAATTGAACCTTGATTATCAGTCTCAGAAATGAGTCAGTGGCCAAATAAGGGAATAGAACTTGGTGGCTAACTTTACGAATGTAAATAAAAGGTTGGCAAGGAGGAAAGGGTAAAAGGAAAAACCTGTCGGCGCCATGTTTGCCATGCTTGTGCCTGCTTGAGCCCTTCAACTGGACCAGAAACTCTCAGATATTTTGCAGAGAGTGCTTGCTTCTAGATGAGATCAGGTAGGTAGAGGAAAGGAAATTGTCTCCCCTAATGTAGATGGGCTTCATCCAATCAATGGAAGATTCCTAGAAGGAGAAAAGGCAGAATGAGAAGAAACTTCTGTCTGTATGAGTGAGCCTATTATCTGCCTTTTCCCACCTCCAGTTTTAACCTGAAAGGGAAGTTCTTCTTGGGTTTTCAATCTACTGGGTTCTGTATGAGAACTTATACCATAAGGTCCCATGCCTCCAGCTCGTTCAACTGCATAGTTATATGAGCCATTTCCTTATATTAATCTCTCTACACATATATTATATATAATAAATAATGTATTACACAGTGTACGCTTCTATATATGTAGGTATGAATAATATATACATAAACATGAATATATATGTGTCTGGATGTATGCATGATATGTTTGCACAAAAAACACAGCTCCTATCTCAAAGGGAATAACAATTAATTCTGGATCTAAATACGAGTGACTGTGGGTCAGGAACAAAGATTCAGGATACCCTAAATACCACATACTGAAGGTCTCAATAGGACAGTTTCATGAAGATTTTATAAAAGAACAAAGAAATCATAAATACTCCAAAATATGTTGGTGAAAACATCAGTTAGGATGGATACAAGACAGGTTAATCTGTATTACAGGCCCCAGATACTATGTGATAGCATTCTTCAGCTTTGGGTTGAGCCCATTTGTACACTATAAAAAAAGATTTTTACCTGGTAGTCACAAGAATGTACAGGGTAAATAGGTAATTGCTCAAAAAATGGCTGTCAAGAAGCAAAAGATCAAAATCCAAGATAATCTGGCTCTGGTCACGCAACATTCCAGCATTCCACAATCACCAAAGTTTGAGTCAGTCTCTCAGACTTGTAGAATGTTTAACAGGGGTGGCGCTTTTCTAGGGCTAGAGGCAATGCAGTTCCTATATCCTATTAATTTATTCTGAGGAACTCTCCATTATCCCCAGCTTTGTAGCAGACCACCTGCTGCCACCTCTCCTTCCTCCCCAACCCCACTCCCAGGGAGCTAAACAGTGCCTCTCCTATAACCTTCTTCCTCACCCTACACCTTTGTTTAACCACCTACAGGCAAGACCTCTCAGGAAAACCCTCAGGCCATGCTTGCTAAGGAATTAGATCCTCCTAGCAGACTCAGTTTTCTTCCCTTCAGTGGAACCTCTAGCCCTCCCCTCCTTCTGGCCCACCCCCATTCCTAAGTGTCAGCTCCCAATACATAGACCCCCATAGTGGTCATACCTGGTAGGGATTCAGAAACACTTCATACCAGGCAACTCACAGCCATCACATACTCCTAAGATGAAGAGAGGACAATAGAAATGAAGAAATGGAAAACTCACCCTACAAAGACAAGAACAAATATCAACACTAAGAGTTACAATCATGCCAAATCCAGATGCCTATGAAAACCACAATCAATAGTAATCAGTACAATATGACTAACTCCATTAGAGCCAGCAACATCAGAGCAGGTCCTGAGAAATGCAATATGGTGGAAGCACAAGACAAGAACTTCAAAATAGCTATTATGAATTGTGATCAAAGACCTTAACAAGGATATGAGCAAATCCATTAATAAATCTATGAAAACACAAACAATAGTGGAATGAAATGTAGAAAATGGTTCAAGACATGAAACTAGACATATAATCAACAAAGAGAACCCAAACAAAGGAAACTGGAAATGAAAAATTTAGAAACTCAAGTAGGAACTTCAAAGGCAACCCTCACCAACAGAATACAAGAGATGGAAGAGAAAATCTCAGCATTGAAGACAGGATAGAAGTAATGGATATCTTGGTCAAAGGGGAATATATATATATATATATATATATATATATATATATATGGGAATAAATATATATTTGTATGTATGTATGTGTATATGGTATATGTATATCCAAGTACAAAACATTCAGGAACTCTGGGACATTGTGAAAAGACCAAATATACCAATAGTAAGAAATAGAGGAAGGAGAAGAAATCTAGATCAAAGGCATAGAAAATATTTTCAGCAAAACCTAAATAAGGAGGTGCCTATCATGGTACAAAAAAAATGCAGAACATCAAATAGAATAAACCAAAAAAAATTTCTCATGACATATAATAATCCAAACACTAAGTATACAGAATATGAAAAAAATATTAGAAACTGCAAGGGGAAAAGATCAAGTAACATATAAAGACAGACCTATTAGAAAAACATGTGACTAACCTAAATAAGTTGGTGCTTATCATGGTACAAAAAGAATACAGAATACCAAATGGAATGAACCAAAAAAATTTCCCATGACATATAATAATCAAAACAGTAAGCATACAGAATAAAGAAAGAATATTAGAAGCTATAAAGGGAAAAGATCAAGTATAATGGCAGGCCTATGAGAATAACATCTGACTTCTCAGTCGAGACTCTAAAAGGTAGAAGGACCTGGATGAATGTTCTAAACTCTAAGAAAACACAGGTGCCAGTCCAGACTACTGTACCCACCAAAACTTTCAATCACAATAGATAAGGAAAATAACAGAGTCTATGATAAAACCAAATTGAATCAATATCTATCTATAAGTCCAATTCTACAGAAAGTGCTAGAAGAAAAACTCCAACCTAAAGAGTTAAACACACCCAAGAAAACTGAATGTACAAATAATCTCAGACCAGAATATCAAAAGGTGAAAAAAAAATCCACATTACAACAATAAAAAGCAGGAATCAACAAACACTGCTCATTATTAACTTCTAACCTTAATAGTCTCAATTTTCTAGTAAAAAGACACAGACTAACAGATTGGTTTCAAAACCAGTATCCACCTTTTGCTGCATGCAAAAAACCACATCAAGGATAAGCATCACTTAAGGGTTAATAGATAGAACAAGATATTAATAGCAAATGGATTCAAAAAGCAAGGAGGTGTATACATTTTAATATCTGACAAAATAGGCTTCAAACCTAAACTAATCAGAAGATATAGGAAAGGACATTAAACACTCATCCAAAAAAAAAACTGTATCAAGAGGATACTGCAACTCTAAATATCTATGCACTAACACAAGAGCACTCAAGGTCATCATTTCTAGTGGATATGGCTCTTCTGGACCACCACAAATCAAAAGTGGAGTTCAATAACAGAAGAAACAGAGAGCTTGCAAATTCATGGAAACTGAACAACTCACTACTTAATGAAAAGTGAGTCAAGGCAGAAATTAAGAAAGAAAGAAATTAAAAACTTTTTAGAATTCAATGAAAATGAAAACACAACATACCCAAAATTATGGGACACAATGAAGGCTATTCAAATAAGCACATTCACATTAAAATTCAGAGAGATCCCATACTAGCAACTTAATAGCTCTCCTGAAAGTTCTAGAACAACAAGAATAAGTCGTACCTGAAAGGATTAGATGGCAAGTAATAATCAAACTCTGGACTGAAATCAATAAAATAGAAACAAACAAAACACAACAGAGAATCAATGAAACAAAAAGTTGGTTCTTTGAAAAACACATAAGATTGACATACCCTTAGGCAACTTAACTAAAAAACAGAGAGAAGATCCAAATCAACAAGATTAGAGTTAAAAAAAGAAGACATAACAACAAACAGTGAGGAAATCCAGAAAATCATTGGACAAACTTTAAAAACCAGTACTCCACCAAATGGAAAAATCTAAAAGATATGAATAATTTTCTTTATATATACCACCTACCAAAGTTAAATCAACATCAGATAAATTCTATAAATTATAATGCCTATAATTTCTACTGAAATAGAAACAGCAATTAAAATTTCCAATCAGAGTCCAGGACCAAATGGTAAAAGTGCAGAATTCTACTGTATTTTGAAAGATATATTGATGCCAATTTCCCTCAAATTATTATAGATAATAAAAGCAGAAGAAACACTACCCAGTTGTTTTTATGAGCCCACTTTTACTCTGATACCTAAACCACAAAAGCAACTAACAGCAAAAGAGAATCACAGATCAATTTCCCTTGTGAACATAGATGCAAATTTTTTTCAATAAAATATTTGCAAACCAAAGCCAAGACTACATCAAAAAGATCATCTACCACAGTCAAGTGGGCTTCATCACAGCATACATAAATTGATAATCCACCACAGTGGAAATGGAAAAACAAAACAAAACATTAGATAACATTACATAGAAAAGGACTTTGACAAAATCCAACAATTCTTCAAGATAAAAGTCCTGGAGAGACTAGGGATACATGGGACATACCTCAACAGTTTAAAGGTGATTTACTGCAAGCAACAGCCAACATACGCCTAAATGGAGAGAAACTCAAAGAATTTACCCTAAAATCTGGAACAAGACAAGGTAGTCTACTTTTTTCAAACCTATTCAATATGGCAGTCTTAACTGGAGTGATAAAACAACTGAAGGAGATCACGAGGAAACAAATAGGTTGAGAAAAAAGTTAAAATATCTTTATTTGCAGATGATATGATCGAATACATAAGTGACCCCAAAATTTCCACCAAGAACCTCCTATTCTATCACAGTAATCTACAGATTCAAATCAATCCCCACCAAACTTCCAACACAATTCTTTACAGAACTTGAAAGGACAATTTTCAGTCTCATACACACACACACACACACACACACACACACACACACACACACACTCACTCACTCACTCACCATGATAGCTAAAACAATCCTGAATAATAAAAGAACTGCTGAAGGTATCACCATCACCAACCTTGTTGTGGGTATCCACCAAAAAAAGACTACTCAGATATGGCTTTAAGGCAATAGAAAGTCTTTATTAGCTGGCTGATGACAACACTGGGTGTTTGTGATTCCAAACACCCTAGGTTAGCATTTAAGCACAAAAAACAGGTCCTGGGTAGACATAATTCAGAGAGCAAGAACAATTAGCCAGAACTACAAAAGCCAAAAAAAAAAAAAAGTTAGTACATTAGAGACTTTCCCAGAACTATGGACTTTGATGGACTAGGTCTTTGTTTTCATTTTTGCCTGGTGGTGCTATCTATATCCCAAGTTTTACAGCCTGAATGGTACTTCCATCATGGAGTCAGTTGTGTTAAGGTCTGGGGGACTGTTAACAACCTCAAATTGTACTACAGAGCTATAGTAATAAAAACATGTTATTGGCATAAAAACAGACATGTTGATCAATGGGATTGAAGTAAATATCCAGACAAAAATATACACACCTATGGACACCTGATTTTCTATAAAGAAATCAGATATACACACTGGAATTTTAAAAAGCATCTTCAACAAATGGTGCTGGTCCAATTGGATGGTTACATATAGTATATATCCAAATAGATACTTACTCATAACCATGCCCAAAACTCAGTTCCAAGTGGATCAAAGACCTCCACATAAGGCCAGATATACTGAATCTGATAGAAAAGGAAGTAGGAACTAATTTTGAACTTATTGACACAGGGAAGAACTTTCTGAACAGAACACAGTTAACATAGGCACTAAGAATAACAATTAATAAATGGAACCTCATGATACTGAAAAGCTTATGTATGGCAAAAGTTACCATCACTTGGACAAATTGGCAGGCTACAGAATGGGAAAAGAATTTTACCAAGTACAACTGACAGAATAATAATATCTAAAATATATAAAGAACTAAAAAAAATCCTGGACATCACTATGCATATACCCAAAGGATGCTTCATCCTACTGCAGACACTTGTTCAACCATGTTCCTTGCTGCTCCATTCAGAACAGCCAGAATTTGGAAAGAGCCTAGATGTCCATCAACAGATGAATTCATGAAGAAAATGGTGCACTTACAGAGTGGAATGTTACTCAGCTGTTAAAGAAATAACATTGGGACTGGAGAGATGGTTCAATAGTTAAGAGCACTGGCTGCTCTTCCAAATGACCTGGGTTCAAATCCAGAACCCACATGGTAGTTCATAGCTGTCTGTAATTGCTGTGTGTGGTGGTGCATGACTTAAATTTCAGTACTCAGGAGGCAGAGGCAAGCGGATCTCTGTGTGTTCAAGGCTAGCCTGGTTTACAAAGTAAGTCCAGGATAGCTAAGGATAGACAGAGAGATCCCATCTCAAAAAAGAAGAAGAAGAAGAAGAAGAAGAAGAAGAAGAAGAAGAAGAAGAAGAAGAAGAAGAAGAAAAGAAAGAAAGAAAGAAAGAAAGAAAGAAAGAAAGAAAAGAAATAAGGAAATGTGCAGGTAAATGGATGGAGCTAGAAAAAGGAAACCATGCTAAATGAGGTAACTCAGACCCCAAAAGACAAGTATAGTATGCATTTGCTTATATGTGGGTGTGAGCTGCTAAATCTTCAAAAAACGGGCTATCCTTCATATAACCACAGAGGTTAGGTATAGAGTAAGGGAACAGGAGGAGGGATGGACCTCCCCAGGAAGGGGAAACAGAAGAGATAGTTATGGATGAGAGACATACTGAATGGGAGGATCAAATGGGGACAGGGAGGGAAGAGAGGGAAGGGAGGGAATTTGAAAACAGACAACTAAAACCAAGGTCCATTTGAGGGGGTGTATGGAAACCTAATTCAGTAGAAACTCCCTAAAATATGAACATACATGAAGGAAATGGAACCTCAGTTGGACATCTTTTGTCACTTCTTGTACTGTGAATGGATTATATCTAACCAAGTTGTTGGTCAAAGGGGTACCATGGGAACCCCAAACAAGCCAGGTTATTGCCAAGGCTACTTATTTCTTTCCACAAACTGATAGTTAGGCCCTATTGTTTAAGATAACATCCACGCAAGTTTTTGAACATGGAGAAGTACAGCTAGTGCCTACCTAGAGCCTTCACCCCTATTGACTCTTCATTCATGGTACTGGAAGATAGTCTGCACACTATCAAAGGAAAAGGGTAAACCCCAACACAACTACAAATCCTTTGGTCTGCAATGATGACCTGCATGCAAGATATGCTAGCACAATAGTGGCACAAAGCTTTTGGGATTAGCCAATACCTGATTGGATTTATGGACCACTCTATGAGATGGAACTCACCCCTGATACTGTTAAGGTTGCCAGGAACCTCAGGCTAGATAGACCAGAGACCTAGGGGCAAAGCAAATACTATTGGTCTGGTAAAGGAATATAGCTGCAAAATGTCTCCTAACAACATTCTGCTATACTCATAGGTGAGTGTCTTGCTCAGCCACCATCAGAGAAGCTTTCTCCTGCATTAGATGGAAGTAAATACAGAAGTCCACATTTGGACAAGGTGAAGAGAGTGAGAGACCTTGCAACATTCCATCCTAAATAGGATGTCTTCATCTATTCCCACCCTTCATGGCCCAGGGAACCCTGTGGAAGAGGAGGCAGGAAGAGTATAAGGCCCAGAGGGGATGGAAAACACCAAGAAAACAAGGGCATCTAAACACAGCAGGAATGATGCGTATATAAGATTGCAGCAACATGCATAGGGTCTGCATAG
Source organism: Lophiomys imhausi (assembly GCA_907164525.1). Taxonomy (NCBI): domain Eukaryota; kingdom Metazoa; phylum Chordata; class Mammalia; order Rodentia; family Muridae; genus Lophiomys; species Lophiomys imhausi. Next base: position 1,559,803 of record CAJQZJ010032893.1, read on the forward strand.
GTCAGGGCCAGATGGGGTCCTAGAGCTGAAAAGAGAAGTGGATATATGCCCCCCATTACTAACACAGAAGCTATTTCCAATTGATAACTACTCACAAGTGAATAATTAGTTTTCTCCAATGAAGTCATATTGGGTATACAAACCACTCTTAAGGCCAGGTCCTATGTCCAGCTGGAGATGGCCAAAACAAAATGAACTCAATGGCATTGGAGGTTTGGTGTTTTGTGATTTGTCTTATAGTATTTTGACTGGGCATTTTCCACTCTACCTCTCTCTCCCAAACCCACAGGTCTTTTGCTTATATTTTATGATTCCCAATTTGGGGGTTTTAAAGGGTTTCTATCTGTACACGCCATGCCAATGAGTGTATCTCTACCTCTACATGTATTTTGTGTGCTTTTTTCCTTTGGTTCTCTGTTTTTCTGTTTGTTTGTTTTTGGTATTACTTAGATTGTTTATTTTATTTTCTCTTTTTCTTTCTTTTCCCCTTTTCTTTCTTTCACTTTAAAAGATGCCTGTTTATTTTCCAATGAGAGCAAGAAAGGATGTGTGTAGATTTGGGTGGGTGTGGAGGAGAGAAGGCTCTGGAAGGAGTTTTGGGAAGAGGCAACCTTAATCAGAGTATATTGTATGAAAAAACTATTTTCAATTAAAAAAAAAACTCTCATGAATACAGAAGGAATTGCAAATACAGCAGTGTGAAGTGAACTCCTCTGAAGAGACTACCTCTTAATAAGACCTTGCCAGACTGACCTTACATGGGTAGAATGTCACAATTTTTTAAGGCCATAGCTAAAGTTACCTTGGGGTACATCTAGATCGTTTTAGTAGCTATCTTATAGCCATTTTTGCACCTGACCTAACATCTTTATGATTTTAGATAACTGTCGCGTCCCCCTCGACCAGCAAGGATGACGCAACTCACGAAAGCTCTTCTCCAGCAGTTTATTCAGGTCCCTTGAAAACAGTCTTCCGAATGCCCGGGCAGACCCAACCCACAGGCTAAATACTATATGAACAGCCAATCAAGTAAAGCCACGTGGTGCTATCTTAGAGGCCCACGTATGCGGAAGCAAGCCAGATCAGCGGTCTTAGCCAAATATGGACTTGTTTACCACCGAGAGCGCTCACCGTTGGGCTGGTGGAAGGCGGAAACCGGCGCCATCTTTAGGGCGTGGCACATCGCAGCTCTCTACAGTTCCCCCTTTTTTATTTTTTCTAAAGTTGGTAGAAGTCCCTGGAAAGGCTACGTAATCCCCATATCTGGGGATCTCACGGTGGGCCTGAGCCTGTAGGAGGGCGGTGCTCAAACTCTTACCCGTCTCTGGGTCAGCCTCCCCACTCGGGACTGCCCTGTCTTAGGTGGCCGAGACTTACCTGTCAACTCCGTCATTGACTTGCCAGACCCTAATATCCGTGGAACGAATATCTCAGTGGGCAGGGACTATGCTCAGTGAAGATTTAAGGCTTCACGGCAGCGAGCCATGCCTGAGGAGACTGGCCCGCCTCAATGGTGACAAGGGCCTGTATAATCATGGCTGCATTACGCTTTTGTGTGGCTCTCATTTTGTAGATGCACCATAGGCAAACCAGACAGGCTAGTATCATCAGTATCGCCAAAGAGCCTACGCCCGCCCACTCCTTAAGATGATCCATAGCCGTCTGAATCCAGGAAGTCAAGCCAGTAGCCAGGCTCAGATCCACCCGAGTGGAATTGATGTGGACGATTGTTGCTCTCAGCTCTCTCATCAAATTTTCAAATTCAGCCGACCAATCCTATAAGAGGAACTTTGACAATTGTCTAGACAAATTAGCAGCCTTTGTAAAATTTTGATACTGCACGGAAGTAACACATAAACCTTGCATTTTCCACTCACACCCCAATTGTGCTAGTTGCCAAAGAGAATCAATCTGTTCTTGTATTAAATCTATGCGTTGATTAACTATCATAAGGCCTCCTTTGAGATGAGAATTCATAGAGGTCTGAGTATCCAATGCCTGTGCCACAGTGGCTGAGATGTTATTCAGGGCATTAGCAGTCTGTATAGAACTAGACAAGGCAATAGCTGAGGCAGTAGCTCCCACAGCAGCAATAGTGATGGCAGTAACAATAGCTGCAGTGATGCCAAAATCTCTTTTAAACCTGAATAGCATCATGATATTAGGAGCCTCTACAGGAACTGGTACATATCGAGGCATTCTAGTCACCACAGCTACAGGAAAGGCTGTGGCATTCCAGCATAGGGCATAAAAACATGTGCCCGGAGTGCATACTAACTTTTCTTCACCCAAGGATGCACTCCCATTACTTACAATCCACAGAAAAGGAGGCCAGAGACATACTGGCGAAGCTGAAAAGGTCTTGTTGCGGTAAGAATGAAACAAAGATTTCCAAGTACCAGAGCCACTACTGCTAGAAAAATCCAATCTGGTAGCAGACCCTAGGGAAAAATTACCTCTTTGATAAACTCCTCCCCCAAGCATAATGACAGGTCCCAAGTCCATGCAACTTCCATTTACCCCACACAAAAGCCACAAATCAAAAGGATTGGTGGCAGTCTGCTAAGGATCCCTAGTAGATATATCAAGCATTCCTGTACAAGACTTATTCACTATATTACTAATCATGGGGCTAAAGGAAAAATAATCTTGTTGAACCCAAACTGCTCTGCGCTCCTGACATCCCGTCCAGGGAAAAGGTCCTTCCTCTCCTGTGGATCCTCTACAAAAAGGTGCCCAGCGTGGCTGTCTGGGGGGTCCCGGTCAGAGACTCGTGTGGGACACCATCCTTCAAGGCGAGAACCGTTGCCTGAAAACAAACCACCACTCCTACCCCCAAACCTCAGTTGTAAAAAATCTGCTGACTGCTGAGACAATTTAATGCATTTTGTATCATCTGACCTATTGAAGCTCATTAAAAAGCACAGACTACCCTTCAAGCTGACATTTCTATTACCCTCTATAGGGCTTCTCTGATCATCAAAGGGAAGGTAGGGTAAGCCTAAGCTTCTATTACTGCTAAATAAGTGTGGAAACACAGTTGCATCATGTCTGACCGGCATCGGCTTTGGGAATATCAACAGGATCCCCCATCTCGGCTCGGTCATTCCTGACATACTCACTGCTACTATCACCAGGATCCTTAGGAAGGTCATCATGATGAATCTTCCTCACAAGGCGTTCAGGCACCCACACTGGATCCTGTTGATCCTGAGGAAAAACACAAACAGACCCTCTCGCCCATGTTAGCATGGGGTCAGGCCCCCACCAAAAGCCTGTCAAAATATCCTTCCACTTCACCATGCTTTTAGGTGGACCATGGGAATCCTGATGTCTGTCCGCTGCTGAGCGGCCTTGAGCATCCAAATTGAAAAAGTTTAAAGTAAATAAGGCTAAAGACATTCTCTCCTTGGGGGTACGGCCTTGGCCTATTCCCCCTTTTTGTTTTTGCAAGCATTCTTTCAAGGTGCGATGAGCACTCTCCACAATTCCTTGTCCTTGAGGATTGTATGGTAATCCGTGACTAAGCTGTACCTCCATCTGGTTGCAGAAGGAGACAAAGGACTGTGCCGTATAGGCTGGTCCATTGTCCATTTTCAGCTGCTGTGGTTTTCCCCATGCAGCCCAGGCTTCTAAGCAATGCCCTATGACATTGCGAGCCTTTTCTCCACTCATAGGTGTAGCATGTATGATACCTGAGCAGGTATCCACAGATACATGAATATATTTTAAGGTTCCAAACTCTGAAATGTGGGTAACATCCATTTGCCAGATTTTGAGTGGCATCAACCCTCTAGGGTTCACTCCCACAATGGGAGGATGATGATGAATCACACACTGAGGACAGTCCAAAACCACTTGTCTAGCATCTGCTCTAGACAAATGGAATTTCTGCTGTCGAGTTTTTGCATTTAACATGAAATCATTGGTGAAACTGTTTGGCTTGGTCCAGGAATGAGCTCCAAAAAATGCATGTCATCCTAGTCCATTGATCAACTTTATCATTACCCCCACTTAATGGTCCAGGTAATCCTGTATATGCTCTGATATGTTGAATATAAAAACACCTTTTTCTCTGCCAGATTAAAACTTGTAACTCTTGTAATAAGGCACATACAGTACTACTATTCTTAATAGGACCTGCCAATTCTAATACTTTCACTGCGTTGACCACACAGACTGAATCTGAGATCAAATTGAATGCAAATTGACATCTTTTAAACACCTCAACCACTATTTTCAACTCTACTATTTGGGGGGAGCCCGGTTGAAATTGACATAACACGGGCTCTTGTCTTTCTATCAAATAGGCTCCACAGCCTGTCTTTGAGCCATCAGTAAACACATTTGGTGACCCTTGAAGTGGTACTGCCGAAGTAACCTTAGGGAATATCACTGGGTGCTCCTTATAAAATGATAGTAATGGATGCTTAGGATAATGGTTATCAATCACTCCTTCAAAGCTACATTGCAATATTGCCCAGTCATCTACAGTGCCACAGAAAATCTTAATTTGATGACTGGAATAGGGCACTATTATACTGGCAGGAGCAACTCCAAAAGACTGCAAGCATTGTTGGATACCATTCAAGGCTAAAGCAGCAACTGCAGTGGGATAATGTTCTATGGATTTTTTTGGAGAAATCTTTGAATAGGTCCATAATAATGGTCCGTCCTGCCATAACAATCCTGTAGGTTGACCATAGGTGGCAAATATGCACATTGCAATGGGCTGTCCTTCCTGCCATCTCTTTAGGAAGGCACTCTGCAACCTTTCTTCCACTTTACATAAAGTTTTTCTTGCTTCTACTGTTAATTGCCTAGGAGAATTAAGTGCTGAATCACCTTTCAAAATATCATATAGGGGTCTTATTTCATAATTTGGTAGCTTCAAATAGCCTCTTACCCAATTGATATCTCCTAACAACCTTTGAAAATCATTTAGAGTCTTTAAATTATCTTTTCTTATCTCAATCTTTTGAGGTATTATCTTTTCAGGTCCAACCTTCGCTCCTAAATAATCAACCACATTTTCCTTTTGAACCTTATCAGGAGCAATAAACAACCTTTTCTTTTTTAATAATTGAACTAATTCTTCATAGGCCCGATCAAACATTTGTTCACTCTTAGCTGCCAGTAAGATATCATCCATATAATGAACACATCTCAAATCTGGAAAATTCTTTCTCAAGGGAGCAATGGCTTCCCCCACATACAGTTGGCACATAGTAGGGCTGTTTGCCATGCCCTGGGGTAATACTACCCATTCAAACCTCTGATCAGGTTCCTCATGGTTACAGGATGGAAGAGTAAATGCAAATCTCTCACTATCTTTGGCACACAAAGGGATGGAGAAAAAACAATCTCTTATATCTATAACTATAATGGGCCATGAGGCTGGCAAAGATGATAAAAGCGGTAAGCCGCGTTGCACTGGGCCCATGATCTGCATTTGTTGATTTATGGCACACAGGTCATGCAACAATCTCCATTTTCCAGATTTCTTTTTAATGACAAAAATAGGTGTATTCCAGGGAGATACAGATGGTTTTATATGCTTTAAAGACATCTGTTCATCCACCAACTCTTTGGCTGCATTCAATTTTACAGAGGAAAGTGGCCACTGAGGAACCCATACTGGATCCTCCGTCTTCCAAGTTATGGGAATACCCTCCTCAGTGGCCCCTAGGAAAAACCCAGGCCCTGTCTCATTTGTCTTTGCTGCATAGATATGGGACTTTTCTGCCCCTGCAAATATTTTCCTATTCCAAATCCTGGAGCATATCCCATATCTTGCATCATACGTTGGGCTGAATCAGAATAGTCATTACTCAATTTAAATCCCATATCCTTTAAAAGGTCTCTTCCCCAAAGGGAGATAGGGAGCTCAAGTACATATGGCTGCATTTCTCCTGAGTGGTTTTCTTGGTCCTGCCACTTTAATGATCTTGCACTCATATCTGGAGTCTTAGCATAACCCAGGCCTTGAAGTGTTTGAGAAGAGGCTTGTACGGGCCAACCTGAAGGCCAATCTTTCTTTGCTATAATACTCCTATCAGCCCCAGTATCCAAAAGGCCCAGGATCTTTTTACCATCAACTTTTAACTCCAAGACAGGGCGTTGGTCCAAATCCAAGGAGAGAAAAGTCAGATCCGTGCCCATGGACCCAAAACCATCTTTTCCTCTCTCTCGGTCCCTTGCCGCATAGCGATCATGTAAGCTCGGCAACATGATCAACTGAGCAATTCTATCTCCAGGAGAGATAGCCATTATACCACGGGGGGAGGCTACCATGATCTTAACCACTCCTGTATAATCTGGATCTATAACCCCAGGATGGACAATAAGTCCTCTCAAGGCTGATGATGACCTCCCTAACAGCAAACCAACTGTACCAGGTTCAAGGGGTCCCTTAAAATCTGTTTCAATTAACTGGACCCTTATTTGGGGCGTTAATACGAGTCTGGTGGTGGAGCAGAGGTCCAATCCTGCTGAGCCTGCAGTGACTCTCCGCGGTCTCTCGGATGGCGGAGGGTTGGCCATCTCTCTTGATTCTGTTCTTTGTCCTGATTCTCTAGTGCCCCATATATTTGTGGGTCCTGAGGTCGTGGGCCCCGCTGTCCGTTTTTTGGACGAGCACCACCATAACCTTGAGTTAAAGGCTGGCCATGGATGTCTATCACTGAATGGCATTCATTAGCCCAATGATTCCCTTTTTTACATTTTGGGCATAACCCCGGCCGCCTGGGGTGTTGTACACTTCCTGTACTTTCTGTACTCCTTCCCCTGGGGCACTGTCTTTTAAAGTGTCCCATCTTGCCTCACTTAAAACAAACTCCTGAACTTCCTCCACCTTTTCTGGCCAACTGTATTACTGCAGCAGCAAGACCAGCATTAGTTAACGGCCCTCCAAGTTCTCTACACACTTTCATCCAGGCTTCTAGCCCTTTGTTCTTGTAAGGGGTGATAGCGGCTCTACCCTCTTTGGTACATTGCTCATAGACCAACTGTTTTATTAGTGGCAAGGCAGCATCCGGGTCACCAAAAATCTTCCCTGCCGCTTCCACCATTCGTGCCACAAAGTATGAAAAGGGCTCCATGGGGCCCTGTAGAATCTTAGTTAAGTTCCCACTCACCTCCCCTTTATTAGGAAGAGATCTCCAAGCCTTGATAGCTATCTTGTTTATTTGCCCGTAAACCTGAATAGGATATCCTATCTGCTGGTTGGCAAATCTCCCCTGCCCAAGCAGCATATCTCTATCCCAGGCTGGATTTCCATCTCTCTGATTAATGGCTGCTTGCTCAGTGGCATACTCAATCAAGAAAGCTTTCCAGTCTAAGTATTGCCCTGGACTTAAGCAGGCACGGACCAGGCCACTCCAATCACTCGGAGTCATACAATGTCTGCTTAATGCTTCCACTTGAGCCATTGTAAAAGAAGCGGTAGTACCATAGGTATGAACCGACTCTGCAAGGGATTTAACTACTTTAAAATCGAGCGGTTCCTCGTACCTGTTCCCTTGTGGGTCTTGGTATACAGGACAGGCAAACTGTAATTCTGTTCTTAATTGTGTCCACATCCCCGGGCAAAAAGATCTCCCTACTTTCAGGGACTGAACAGGCTGATCTATCTGAATGGCTTCTGGATATGGAGGGGGAGTTGAAGGCGCCGCGGCAACGGCTTTACTTACACCGACCGTAGCCAACGTGGCTGAAGGCGCCGCGGCAACGGTTTCACTTACACCGACTGCCGCCAACGTGTCTTTCTCTTTTACCCTTTTCTTTTCCCTTTTTCTAATAACAGTCCTCTCCAACTGTTCTATTAGAGCGTGTAGCTCCCCTTCAGAATCCGTGCCCTCTGAGTCCTCAAAATCTCTAAAATCTCTAAAATCTCTAAGATCGGGATAGAGAGGAACCTTCTTTTTTCCTCCCTTTTCACTGTCTGCCTGCTCAAATCTTTCGCCTTTGTTACTTTCCTTTTCACTGTCTACCTGCTCAGATCTTTCCCCTTGCAGCAGTTCCAAGGCTGACTCTCCCTCCTTGATTGCGTTACAGCATCTCTGATCTTCTAAACAACTCCTCACCATCTTCCAAATTGGTCTTACTCCATGCTTCAGAGTACCTTGCTCCCAAGCAAAATCCAAGTCCCTGCCTAATTTGTCCCAGCAGGATACCGTAAGATTCCCGGACACCGCAAACCACGGAGCCACGGAATCGCATTCATTCAAAAATCTCTCTAGGGTAGACTTCTTAATTTTCAAATTCCTAGCTAAAAGTAGCTCCTGAAGAGCCAGAAAAATTGGATGTGACTCAGACAATCCCATGATTAAAAATTTACTTTCGGTTCGCAGCTTCCCCGCGAAACTTTGCCTTTTGTTCGCAATCTCCGCGAAACTTTACCGTATGTTCACTATCTCCACGAAACTTTACCTTTTGTTCGCTATCTCTGTGAAACTTTATTGTCCCAATTTATCCCAGGAACTTACCAGCGCGCTGCCCCTGACTGCAGGAGTTCTGAGTCTTTTTTGGGTCCCCCTACGGGTCACCACTTGTCGCGTCCCCCTCGACCAGCAAGGATGACGCAACTCGCGAAAGCTCTTCTCCAGCAGTTTATTCAGGTCCCTTGAAAACAGTCTTCCGAATGCCCGGGCAGACCCAACCCACAGGCTAAATACTATATGAACAGCCAATCAAGTAAAGCCACGTGGTGCTATCTTAGAGGCCCACGTATGAGGAAGCAAGCCAGATCAGCGGTCTTAGCCAAATATGGACTTGTTTACCACCGAGAGCGCTCACCGTCGGGCTGGTGGAAGGCGGAAACCGGTGCCATCTTTAGGGCGCAGCACATCACAGCTCTCTACAGATAACATTATTGGAATATATCTCTATATATCACTAATCCTAACGGTGAAAACTGGATAAGAATATCTAAACCCTGCCAATCCCCTGCCTTGGTGAAGTCTATTTGATGATCCCCCTGTTTACCTTGTGTTAAAGATTGTTCATGATTTTATTTTCTTGTCTAACATACATGGGTCTCTGGGTTTGATCCTCAACACCAAATAAAAATAAAATTCATGTAACTTTTCCATGGTGGAACATTTCATTGGGTGTAACTTGAATCCACATCTCTGGACCACTGTCATTCAGACTTGACTCAAAATGAAGTATCTTCTTAATTCCTTAAAATAGTTGTTTCATGTCAACATTAATCACTGTGTATTTTGGGGCTGGAGAGTTGGCCCAAAAGTTAAGCATACTGGCAGCTACTCAAGTGGACCTGAGCTCAGTTCCCAGCACCCACAAGGCAACTCATAACTGTCTGTAACTCCAGTTCCAGAGGATCCAACACCCTCACACAGACACACATGCAGACAAAACACCAATGCACATACAAATTAAAAAAAAAGATTAAAAAATTACTCATGTATTTCCTTGTGAAACAGGACAATATATATGTTTTCATTGATAAGTCACAGGATTGAATACTCAGAAGCAGTGAGGGTGTGGACGCAGGCAGTTTTGCTAGGAGAGAAAATGATCTGACCAAGCAGAGAGAACGGGGCCTCCTTTATCAGCAATCACTCGGGGCCAATAGTTTCAGCAGCACCTCTAGTTCATTTTTCCTTTGATGATGCCCAAAGATTGCACTTCTGGAACTTAGTGCCGACATTCTCAGCTGTGAGTGGTTTTTGGCCCAGTGACACATTTGGTAATGGCTATTAGCATATTAGGTTATGAAAGTGGGAGAAGGAAGGTATTGACTCTAAGTGGGTTAGAGCCAGAGAATTGTTTAAGCATCTTGTAACACACACGCAATAGTCTACCACACACAAATAGTTACTTAGCCTAAATATGGATCGTGCTGAATTTGAGAAAACTCTAACCATAGGCTTTCGAGACCTAGGCAAAATAACATATTTAAGTCTAGTTGTCATTTGTTTAGTGAAAACAAATTCAGAGGCTTTCCTGAAAACTAGCTGTCATAGAGACCTGCAGGTGGAGGAGAGTGAGTGGCATACAGGTACCTTCATATATGGTAAAGGTAGCCTGCGGGAAATGAGAAGAACGGGACAAATGCAGAATTTTACCAATTTACAACATACATTGGAGAATACTGTGTTCCTTGGAAATAAGAAGATGCTCATTGAAAAGTTATTTAGGACGTGTCTGTCATAGGCAATTGGATCTCTGAGTTCTGAGCCTGGTCTACATGGTGAGTTCCAGGACAGCTGGGCTACATGAGACTGACTCAAAAAACCGGAAGGAAAAAAAAAAAAGGACATGGTTGTAAACCCCCTTAATCCCAGAATTTGGGTGGCTATCGCAGAAGGAAAGCTCTTAGATCAGCGAGGTCTATATTGTAAATTCGAAACTATCCTTGTCTACATAGTGAGACAAAAGAACGAACAAACAACAAATGGTGGTACGGGGTCTAAGCTAGAACGCAAATGCTTAAATGAGAGAAAGCTAATACCAAGCCCCCGAGATAGAAATTATTTTCGTGTGGAGTCAGAGGTTATTTCCTCAAATAAAAAGTTAATTTCATGGGTGTGCCTTCTATGGGAAAGCTCCGTGGTGCACTGAGAAATGTTGGAGCGATGGCGCTCGACCCACAAACACCCAGTCAGTTCCGTTCCCACGAAGGAGACTAGAGTCAACGCTTCAGGTTGAACAGTCCAAGTAGAGTGCATTTGAGATAAGCCAGAGCGCCAGAGATCATATCCAGGTTGCCCACTAGTTCCCGGAAACAACAGCACAAGCCAGCGAACTCACTACGGTGGCTGCTAAGGCCCTACAGGAAACAGAACGTCAGATGGGCAAGAGTGCGCTTGCGCGCCTCACTTCCTCGTCTAGAACCGAATTGGATTTCCCCGAAGGGCTCGTCACTCCCCCACCTATTCTATTGGCTGAGGGAAAGGAGGGTCCGCCTCTCTGCGTGGCCCATTGGCCTCGAGGTCACAGCAGCTGGGCGGGGCCTGGCGTCCCATTGCATCAGCTGGTTCCTTTTGGGCCACGTGGCGCACGCGCAGTGCGGAGTTGCAGGCTTTGCCGCCGGCTTAGGGTCTTCTTTGCGGTGTAGCTCACGGATTTTGTTTCTCAGCGGTCCTTCCATGTCAGAGGAGAAGGCTAGCAGCCCTTCGGGGAAGATGGACGATGAGAAGCTGGTGAGCAGGCGCGGTGGGGCCGGGTGGCCGGATGTGTCCTGGGAGCCGGCACTGCCCACGGACGGGAGTGGTAGGGACCAGCCGGTGTTGGGGAGCCCGGGTAGTAAGTCAGGAGACCCTGCTGGCCGGGGTGGTCCCGGGGCCATCCTCATCCCAGTGATCTGTGAACGGAGACTGAGTGTCTTGCTGAGAGCCAGACGGTAACCACGGGGTACTTGGAGCCTTGTATTTTAACCTCTAAAATAGGCGGTAAGAACATTGAAGAATCTTTTAAATTCTAACACTGTGTGGAGCAAAAAGCTCCAGTTTAGAAAGGAAAAACAGCTCCCCCCCCCCCCGATCAAATGCAGTTTGCCCAAGTTTGGGTGTTGGATGATAATAGTGAAGGCTGGATTCCCAATTTGACAGGCTCCTTGGAAATTAAAGCCTCTGTCGGCCGGGTGCTGAAATCGCCCTAGATAACTTCGCACACATCCCCGTTAAACCTTGATTTGGGCTGTCATCCACTGTTTAGGAACATCTCCGACATCATTTTTATGCTGTCGTGTTTTCGCAGCCGCCACCCCTGCCAACAGCTAACAGATGTCCTGTGCATTTATTTTGCCTGGCACTTAGCCAGACAGCGCAGGTGACAACATGAGAAAGATCAATTCCTGATTTTGGGGGCCCCCAGTGAGCCTACCTGCTGTGCAAGACTGGAAAATCATAGTTCTGTGATCAGCTCAGTTGAGTTTTAGAGGAAGCACAGAACTTGTACAGTCAGACTGTTTTATTGGATTTGGAAAAATGAGGTCAAGTAAACCAGGCATGGCAGGACTGTCCACGTACAGGGGGTGAATTGTGTCTCAGCTATATTGGAAGAGACAGGAGGGAAATACAGCGAGTGAGGGTATCAGTGTTCTCTACGTGAAGGATTTTAAGAAGGGAGGTGCTGTGTATGGAATGTATTATCAAAACTGACCTGGCTTTGGGGTTTAAGGAACATTAGAGAGTTGAGGCCATATGACAGATTTAAGGTGATGAGTGATGATTCTGCATAAATTTTGTTTCTCTTTTCATATTTTCATTTTTAACAGTGTTTTATAGTTTTATAACTTGGTTACCCCTTTGGTTCCTTCCCCACCGTCTGTCCTTCAATCCTACTCTTAAACCCACCTCTGTCAATTCAGAGCCTGAGGCTAGAGCCTGGCCAAGCTAATCACCCCCTGAGCAAGTCTGTAGAACTTCAGAAAGGGACTTTGTGAATAAAATTTCCTGGAATATAAAATGTGATATTATTACCTCTGTAATAATCAGATATCTTAAATTTTTGAAAGCTTAGCAGGTGAAGTACAGATCTCACAGTTCTCTTGTCACCGAGCTACATCCCCAGCCCCACAGGCCAAAACCTTGTATTCCTTTCACACATAATCTTCACAACAAGGCTGTTGTGAAGAACATAATTACATCCAGTTTGCAAGAGGGAAAACTGAGCCTAAAGGACCTGAAGTAATGTGTGATCACCCAGTCCAAGTGTATGCTTCAGTCTCCCTGAAGATAGCTGGTGGGCTGAATAGGTCGGTAGATAGATAATTCTACCCCCCACTACGCTCCTTGAAATAACTCTTATTGAATAAATTGCATACTGTTTTGTTGTTTTATGTTTGGTACAGGTTCAATTAAACCTGGAGGGAAAGTTATAGGACCAGCTAATTTGAAGAAGCCGACATTGATAAGTGGCCTTCTGAACTTTTTTAGGGCTTGTTTTTATTGTAAGTTGTTTAACATATCTTTACCAGTGAGGCAATTTCCAATCTTTCAAAATGAGACTCTCCTTTTTAAATTTTTTTTTTTAGATGATAACTTTTTTAGGTGCAATTTTGGAGATGTTAAATCACACTGAAAAATGAGAACCTCTCTTTTGCTTCTTTAGGTGGATGCCTGTGAGGAGAAGCGAAAGGAAGAGGGCAAGAAGAACAAAAAAGATGGAAGTGGAGATGGAGGTCGAGCAGAGGTAATACAGGATACCATCATAGAGGCTTGGGTTTTGAAGACTGGCGAGGAACAGGGACTGTCTCATACTTGCACTGCATAAGGAGTGTGTGTGTGTGTGTGTGTGTGTGTGTGTGTGTGTGTGTGTGTGTG
>CAJQZJ010032893.1:1573104-1629952 GCA_907164525.1 Lophiomys imhausi
TGTGTGTGTGTGTGTGTGTGTGTGTGTGTGTGTGTGTGTGTGTGTGTATGTATTCATGTGTATCCATACCATGGCACCTACGTGGAAGCCAGAGGACAACATGAAGGCATTCTTTCTCCAATCTGCAGACTGTAGATCAAGCTCAGATGTTAGGTCTGTGAAAGGATTCTAATGGTCACTAGAGGCAGTAAGGTAGAAACATAAGAGATCAGACGTGGAGAGGAATGGCCGCAGTTGTCACTGAGCTGCCAAGACAATGCTGACTTTCTGTTTCCTGAAGTGAAAGTGTTAAGGGGTAGACACTGTTGGGTTCCTACAAGTATGAGCGGAACCAAACAGAATCCAGTTCTGTGATTCCTTTTTTATTGCTTGGATCTGCTTCTGGGGTCTGGTTTACTTGTATCCAGAAAATGATTCAGTTCCTGGGCTCACCTGGGCTCATGACACAGAACTGGTAGTTTAAAGGCCATCCCAGAATGCACTTGGTTCCTGGTGTTTGAGGAGCGATTATGCGCAAACCCAAAAAAACTGCTGGATTTGATTTTGAACTGCCATAAACTGTCCTTTGCTTTTTACATTTAGTCATTGCAGTTTTATTGGGGACCTGGGAAGCTATCAGGATGTAGGAGCACAAAGGACTAAGCTTTTTAAAAGTTACTCTATAAATGGACTTTAAAGAGCTGGTTATATAGCTGGAGTAGTGATGCACACCCTTAATCCCAGCATTCAGGAGCTAGAGGCAGGAGAATGCTGAGATCTAAGCAAACTCTAAGACATGGTGAAACCCTGGCTTAGAAAGACAAAACACTAACCCCGGTTTTTGTAATACTGAGTTGCAAAGCTTAGAAGTGCTTCAGTTTACAAAGGCTGACTTTATGAGTTATGAAGGATGGTGTTGCCTGTGTTCAGCCTCTCCCTGTTCATTTTACACCTGTGTCATTGTGGGAGGAATTGTTGATAGTGAATCCTAAGATTTGCAAGTATGCCTGTTTGTTAATTTCCTTGTACTTTGGTTGGAGTTGTACATATTCCTCCATTGAGGACTGAAATGTGGCTTCGAAATAGGAAACAAGCATTCCAGTAACTCTTCTGAGTAGAGAATTTTAAGTGAGATCTGTGATTATTATGTATTTTAAATCGTCTATCAAGACAGAGTACACATGATGTGTCCAAGACCTTGCCTTCTGTGCTCCTGTCATCTGCACACTTCCCTAATAACCATCTAGGGCATTTGCACACTTTCCTAGTGACCATCTAGGGCATAATTCAGGTCTTACCCGTCTGCACTTCGAGAGCCTGGCATGGAGCACATTGCTCAGAATGAGTAAGTTTCACTAAGTTATTTTGTTTAGAAAATGTCAAGTATATACAGAAGTAGACTGTAGTAAGACATGGAAGGTTAGGTAGGAAGGGATAATCAGGCACACATTGGATAGACTGAGGTTGGGCTTGTCTTTGTACATTGATGGAGTATGACTATTACTAGTTTATTGACTCTTTATTAGTAGTTATCGACTGCTGTGATGATCCGATGGGATTATACGCATGTGCCATCAAGCCTGGCAAAAGCTGACAATTTCAATAGATGTGCACATGTAGAAAGTCATAGTAAATCCAAGGCATAAAGAAATGACCATGTTACTACCAGAGCATGGTGCCTCAAACCTGTAAACTCAGTCTTGAGGCTGAGGCAGGAGGATCATAAGTTCAAGGCTGGAGAAGCCTACATAATAAGTTTGAGGTCTCCAAGAAGATGGCAGGGGTTCAGGGTGGGTGCTCAGGAAGAATGATCTATGTTGCCGTCATTTGGAGATGTGTTTATCAGATTTACTACTTGCTTGTGCAATAGAAGAAGTCAGATCTTTTTAGTTTTTGGCTTGTTTTTTGTTTATTTGTCAAACTTTCAGGGAACTTTGGTTGTGTTTTATATAACATATTCTGGTAAAATTGTATTGACTATATAGACAGTAGTGATATGTACTATTTTATTTAAATAATCTGAGAAAGATGATCTTGGCATCTTTGAATTGGATAGTTTCCTTTAGTAGGATCCTTTAAGTAAATTTTTGGTTGACTGAGTAGACATAAAAAACCAACCAGCTTCACAGACTGCCCCTGATCAAGATTCAAACTGTAGCGTACTTTATTGTTTCTCTCTGTGCAGTGTTGCTCACAGCTGAAGTTACAAGTTCATTTACTTTAGAGAACATCTTGAAACTGACAAATGCAGCTTTTTTGCTAATGAGCATGCACAGAACTTTGGTTTTCATCTGCAGGAACCCATAAATCAGGCACAGTGGCATCTACCTTTAATCCTTGCCCTCTTGGTATAAGGAAGATCATGAGTTCAAGGTCATCCTTGAGACCTTAGGAGGGCAACCTAAGAGGAAAAAAGCCATTGGAATAAACTATATGGTAATTGGTTATCAATTCAAGATGATGGCAGCTCTACTGCTTATTATTTATGCTTTTTTAGTTTTGAGTAAACATTACAGTCACTCATTTCCTTATTTAGGACTAGATTAATGCCAGTGACTGTTATGATCTGTGAAGCACTCCAAATTAGTTACTCATCATGGATTTTTGTTATGTATTCTTTCCTCTGACAGTGAAGCAAACATTACTGATTGCTTACTGCTTCATTTGTTCTTCTGCAGTTGAACCCTTGGCCTGAATATATCAACACGCGCCTTGATATGTATAATAAGCTAAAAGCAGAGCATGATTCCATCCTGGCTGAAAAGGCAGCAAAAGATAGTAAGCCGATTAAAGTCACTCTGCCCGATGGCAAACAGGTGGATGCAGAGTCCTGGAAAACCACGCCGTATCAGATTGCATGTGGAATTAGGTAAAAGCACTGCACCTCCCTTGACCTTCTTTCTGGCTTCATAATAACTAAATGTTCATTTATTGTCTGGCCAGGTACATCCTGATAATATTCTTACGTTTATGATAAAGGTGTCTCATTTACCTTAATTGAGATCTTTGAAAACCAAGATGATGTGGAACTTTATAGTCCGGACTCTGTTAATTTGTGAAGGCACTTGCATACCTTAGTTTCCTCTTAGGAAGTAACCTATTAGTCACTCTGTTAGGATCATAAAGCTGCAGAGGCAGGACAGTGTTCAGCAGCTTTTACTTAAGGGTCTCAGATTTGAGCTTATTTATGAAAGTAGGTCGCCTTGCAGAGAAAGTTAAAAAAAACTGACATGTATGCTATGCGTTTATAAATCCAATAAAGAACTGTATATAGTCCTAAAACTTATTGGATTGGAAGAAGTATTATGAACAGTTGAGAATTGGACCCATAGCTTTGTGATAGAGGAAAGCTCTCTCACTCTTGATCGGATTCATAGGTGGTCACTTTATCTGAACAGGGTAAAATTGTCACACATCTAAAACTAGTTGGCAAACTGATGACAGCCAGAAACCCTCATTTAAGTGCTTGCAGTAAAACAAGAGAGCTAAGAAGAGCACACCTCATAGTGCTGTTGTGTCCCTCACAAAACAGGGTTGTAGTCTACCTTGCATTTGACATAAATTAACTTAAAATATGTAAAAATGCTACTCTCTAAGTTATATTTGTAGAACCATGGTTTGGTGGCTCTGTGTTGTGTTTTAATACCTACACCACCCAGACACAGTTGAGAAGCATGTGATAAATGTGGGCGCCTCTGTTTTTACATCATGATTTCATCTGCTCCTAAAACCAGTATTTTTTAATAACTAGCCTTTCTCAAGTCTTGCCAAATAACTACCTTATTCTTTTTATATTTTAAGTCAAGGCCTGGCTGACAACACCGTTGTTGCTAAGGTGAACAAAGCCGTTTGGGACCTGGACCGCCCTCTGGAGACAGATTGTACTTTGGAACTTCTCAAGTTTGAGGATGAGGAAGCGCAGGCAGTAAGTTTCCATGCAGTGTTTCTTGGACTTACAGTAAAGACTGGACCATAAGGTGCATGAAAGGAGACAGATTTTTTGTTTCCTTTGTGTTGTATATGTGGATCAGTGGTTTTCAGGTGTAACTGGATGCTACAGTCCATATGAACTTCTTTCGCTATCATTTTGGAGCGTTGATTGTAAATCCTGAAATCATCGCTTTGAGTGTACTCCCTTCTGTGTTTTTCAAACAGTAACTCATCTTGTATCTACTGAGACTGAAGCCTTCTCATTTTTCTTTATGCTTTCAGGTATATTGGCACTCCAGTGCCCACATAATGGGTGAGGCCATGGAAAGAGTCTATGGTGGATGTTTATGTTACGGCCCACCAATAGAAAATGGGTTCTATTATGATATGTACCTTGAAGAAGGGTAAGTTAAGACACTGGGCGAAGGGGAAATCTGAATGGCTCTGGGTCTTTGTGTTGCTTTTAAAGTGTTGTCAAGCGTTGTCAATGAAGGAGAGCCATCTACAGCTCACAGTGTAAAGCTGCTAGTGACAGTTGTTGAGAACATTTGAAGTATTGAGAGTTACATGTAGTCAAAGCTGAGATGGATCTAAGTCTGTCCAGAGGCATGTTGGGAAATAAAACAGGTTCTCCTTTCCATTTTATTTTATTTTATTTCATTTTATTTTATTTTACTGTTTATGTATTACTTCAATTTACAGCTCCATCACAGTCCCCTCCCTCAACCTCTCCTGGGCCCATCCTCCTACCCTCTCCCCTTCTCCCACCTATCCTACTCCTCTGGTGTGGGGTGCCCTACATATCAGCCCCCTTCAGTTCAGCAGCCATATCCTCTTGCACTGGGGGCCCACATGGCGGCTCCACTAGGGCAAAGTATCCCACTAACAAGTAACAAACTATGTTCCTGTTCCTTTCAGTCTTATGGTTGTAGGATAGTTATCCTGGACTGTATGGCTAAAAACCAGTTATAAGTGAGTAGATGCCATGTGCATCTTTCCGGGCTGGGTTAGCTCACTCAGGATGAGCTTCTCTCCTTTTATGTTATGGTGGCGCTTGGGCAGATGTCACTCGTGAGAAAGTTCATAATGGGCAAGCCAGTGAAAATACAAATATAATTTGTGAACAATTTAATATTAAGTTCTAATATATGATTTAGGGCTCTATTTTAAAGCAGTAGGAAAAAATATCCTTGCATTTATTCAAATGGAATGCTGAAAGATTATGCTTTGTTTTTCTTACTCAGGGGTGTGTCCAGCAATGATTTCTCTTCCCTGGAAACTTTGTGTAAGAAAATCATTAAAGAGAAACAAACTTTTGAAAGATTGGAAGTTAAAAAGGAAACATTACTAGAAATGTTTAAGGTAAGCTGATCCATAACCACTTTGATTTCACTAGCCAGCCCGTGAAGTCGTACATCAAAATTTCCTCTAGAAAAACTGGAATGTCTTCAGAACATGAAGTATGGGTGTGCACTAGGAAGCGTGGTTTGACTCACATTCCAGCCGCATATTTAGAGACAACAGGGGAGGCCATTGTGGTGTCTTATTTCTCATTTTCAGTACAACAAGTTCAAGTGTCGGATACTGAATGAAAAAGTAAATACTCCAACCACAACTGTCTATAGGTGAGAATATTAAATGCTGTTGAATGCAGAGTGCGGGTGTGCTAGGCTGCCTTTGTTAAAATTCCTTTCCTCTCCTCTTTAGATGTGGCCCTTTGATAGATCTCTGCCGGGGCCCTCATGTCAGACATACTGGCAAGATCAAGACTTTAAAAATACACAAGGTAAAGCATGCTAGGAGTTGTCTAGACTGCTTACGCCTCAGTTTCCATTGCTTTCTCCTTTCTAACATTTTGTTTTCTGGTCAATATACAGCGGATTGCAGTTTTTGTTTTTAGAGCTGTGTACTGACTAGGGTATTGTATGTCTTTTGTACCCCAGTACTCATTGCTAAAGCCAGCATATGGGGACAAGGGTTTGGAGAAGTCACAAAATGAGCGGTCACAGGCCATTGTGGTTTCAAAAGCCTTGCTGGAGTTTATCTAGTGCTTGCTTGAGTTGCTACTTTTCATAAGCTGATCCTGTTGGTTTTATGCTAGCTTAGAAAGGCTGTAATTAGGAGAGTGTTCTCTGAGTCCTGAGAGGAATCAAGTCAGTTCTGGATGCCTTTCATATTTTATGGGTTCCTTTCCATTTTGTCCATTTTGTGTAATGATTTTGTGATAGGATCCTGCATGTTGGAATAGTGTTCATGCGCTTGTGATCCTGGTAGGAACCTTCTAGAGAAAAGCAAGCTGAGAAGTCCGTGCTGTGGATGAGTGTACCCACCTGGGGTGACCTCAGGACAATGAGACATTTACTAGGACTGTGTGTTTTATGTAGTTTCCTTGCCAAAAACAAAAAACAAAACTAGTAATTGTATGAAATAATACATTATTAAAATACTTGAGATGTCTACAAATTTAAGTGTTGTGTCATTATTGGTTCTTGCTTTTAGAATTCCTCCACGTACTGGGAAGGCAAAGCAGACATGGAAACCCTCCAGAGGATTTATGGCATTTCATTCCCTGACCCCAAACTACTGAAAGAGTGGGAGAAGTTTCAAGAGGAAGCCAAAAACCGAGATCACAGGAAAATTGGGAGGGTATGTTAGGTAACAGAAGAGCGTCTAATTTGAGTTTTCCTCCAGCTCATTTGAGTTGAATCTGCTCAGTGCTGCTTCATTTTGAAGAGCAGGGCTCTGCCCTCCCTCTGGGAGCCTACTGTATCCATGCTATCCTGAAGCACTCTGAGCCCATCTCAGTTGCTGTCACTGAGAACGGTGCTAGTGATCCACAGCTTCCTGTAAGCAACACTTCAGAGCTGGTGGAACTAGACTCTGGAAACCCACCTCACTGGCTCCTTGTGACACTGTAGAGTTTGAACCTGAGGGATCAGCCTGGTTGTTTCTTCAGGGGATATAGCAGGTCACCAGTGGACTGCACCATTTTTTCCTTCAACTTTCTAGAGGCCTGTGACTGTCCTCTCTAGTGGGTGTTACGTTGATTTTTTTTAACATTTTTTTTTTATCCATAAAATGAAGTTTACTGCTAGAGGGCCTTGGCTACTAGATCTGCTCTACTGCTTTGAGTGCTAGCAATAAATTACAGCAATGAGGAGACTGACAGTGATGGGTGGTTTTTCCAGGGCTTTTAGCCACTTTCCTGCCTTTCATTATCAGGGTATTTTCCTTTTCTCCTTCCTGTCCTTCACACACAAATAGCAAAACAACAAATGACAAAACCCAGACATCGAAACTCTAGGGACTTCATTCTGTGACACTGTTTGCTAAGCTTAGCTGGACTGAAGACTGTCAGTGAGGTAACAGATTTGACCTAAGTTATTAATCATCTGCAATTCTACACCATTAAATTATAGCAGAGAAACAATGGCATGTTTTCTTTTCTTTAATATTGGCACAGTTGAAGTTTGGAACACAATGGCAGAATTCTAAACTCAGGATCACCAGTCATTTATATATTTATAAACAATCTTTTGTTCCAGGACCAAGAACTGTATTTCTTCCATGAACTCAGCCCTGGAAGTTGCTTTTTCCTGCCAAAAGGAGCCTACATTTATAATGCACTTATGGAATTTATCAGGGTAAGTCTTATTTGTTATTGAAGAGTCAGGACATAAGATAATTTTATTAAACAGAGTTTGCTGAAAGAAACATTGTATTTGAGGGGAAGAGAAACACAATTTTTTTAAGTTGAGGTTTGTGACTGCAGAGATGCTCAATGGCTGTGCTGTGGTTGGGAGCCACTGCTGCTCTCCTAGAGGACCCAAGTTCAGTTCCCCAACACCCACATCAAGTGCTTCAGAACTACGTATAACTCCAGCTCCAAAGGTCTGACACTCTTCACTGGCCTCTTCAGGCACCTCAGTGCACATGGCTTTCACTAAATAAACATATAAAAGTAAACTGTTTAAAAGTTGGGGATGGTCAGTGCATGAGAGTAATTACTGCTCTTCAGGAAGACCTGAGTTTTGATCCCCACCTCCAGTGCCCCAGCTCACAACCACATGTAACTTCAGCTCACGAGGATCTGGTGCCCTCTTCTGGTCCCCATAGGCCACACTCAAGTGGGACACATTCACATAGGTACGACACACACACTTGAATAAATTGTTTTTAAGTGTTAAAGACTTCACACATTATTTAGTCATTCTAACGTGTGGTTTTGTTCATGTTCATGGGAACTTGCAGAGAGAAGCAGCTGGGCCTGAGGCTCAGTAGCCTTTTACCTGGGAATATGTCATATCTCTTGAACCGTTTGTGTGTTCTTTTTTAATTATTAACTATTTCAAGCATATATTTAAAGAAAACAGTATAGCCTGTGCTAGGTTTACTTGCCACCAGATTTAATATATTTGCACTGGGTTATATTTGTCAACAGCTTTTGTAAAAGGAAAAAAAAAGGAGCACATACCAGTTTTTAAAAAAAGAGCCCTTTGGAACTGTTGAGAAGTTGGCATGGCTCCTAACCCATGTACTTTACATCCCCATATATAAGTATCTTTAAGTTATTTTGTGCTTGCGTGTGCTTCAGCTCACACGTATGGCCGTGTGTGTGTATGTGTGTGTGTGTGTGTGTCAGATAACCGATACTCAAGTTTGTTTGTGTCTACTCACTGCATACCATATTTTTCCATGCCTGCTATGGAGTGCTTGTCTCCCGACAGCAGCTTGTGTACTTACTATCTCACGGTGATCCACGTCTTGGGTTCCTGTACTGGTAGCCGTGCCGTGGTAGCATTATTTCCATGAGTTTTGGGGCACCACCTACAGGTGGAATTCTGGAGTCATGATATATGTGCCTGTGACGTCACTAAGTAGTGCAACCCTCTACAAAGGTGAGCATTGATTTCTCTGTACGTGTGTTCTGCTCCAACAGAGTGAATATAGGAAAAGAGGGTTCCAGGAGGTCGTCACTCCCAACATCTTCAATAGCCGGCTCTGGATGACCTCTGGCCACTGGCAGCACTACAGTGAGAACATGTTCTCCTTTGAGGTGGAGAAGGAGCAGTTTGCCCTTAAGCCTATGAACTGCCCGGGACACTGGTATCAGACAGCTTTGTGATTTCCTTTCTTTTCACTAAACTTAGTTGTGTCAGTGTAGAGTATGTGCCACATGTCTGTGGGTGCCTGCCAACTTCAGGTAAGAGCTGGATGTGGTTGTGAGCAACCCCATATGGGTGCTAAGACCTGGACCTGAGTCCTCTGGAAGAGTAGCAAGGCTCTTAACCCTTGGACCATCTCTCCAGCCCTGAAGCATTGCATTGCTATTAAAGATTTTCTTGTACTATAAAAGGTTCTAGATTGCTTTAGCCCTTTGAAAGAGGTGTGTGTGTGTGTGTGTGTGTGTGTGTGTGTGTGTGTGTATCTCACACGTGAGTGCATGTACACACATGATATCAGTGTAGAAAGGAGACTAAGAGAAGGAAGCAGTCTGCAGGGAGCCGAGAGAGAACACAAGGGTAATAGAATATCTCTGCCCCGGAAGCAGAAGGGGAAACTGGTGCTCAGAGGGAGACCAGTGAGGGCAGAGAGGATGTGAATAAGAACAAAGCATATTACTATCTGTGTTTGAAGTTGTTACAGTGAAGGCCAGTTCATATGCTAACAACAACAGGAAACTTAGTGATCAGAATATGACTTAAATATGGGATTGTTGTCATAATAGCTTTCATGCTGATTTGATCCCACACTTTATAGACATTTGGGAGTGGTCCCGGAGTTATAGCAGCAAACAGACAGACTATTGAAAAGGGGATTGAATATGGAGCGTAGCAAGTTCCATAGACCAATATTCCTAGCTTTTCTTCCTTCTGTGGAAAGCAGTGTGTCTTAGCAGAGCCCATTGCTGATGGGTCAGTGTCCTTGGAAAGTCCTTCCCTGTGCCTCTGTGAAAGCTGATGGCAAGTGACTTTTGGAAGGTCCAAGAGACGTGAGTGTAGATAAGTTAGTTTGTATGTGCAGCTCTGTGGGCAGGTCATTCAGGCAGAGGTGCAGAGAGAGGAGACACCATTAAGAAAGTGGGTTGTACATCAGGGAAACAGACCTGGTCACTTAGATTCACAGCATTAGCATTCTGAAGTACTCTGGGCCTGACCAGAGCAAGTATGGTATTAGTTTTCAGTGTTTGAAGTAATTTGTAAAAATACTTCTTCATCATGAGTCTTTCTTTAAGTCTTCATAGTAGTTGAATATAGTCTTCATGTTAATGGAGCTGCTGGGCACGAGGGTTTGGCTTAGACCTTGGGAACACGTTGCTTTATACTCTCTTGGCCACTGTCAGTTGCATTGTAACTCATTTGTCATTTCATTCATGCAAGTGCTTCCACTGATATGGGAAGCTTTGGGCTTTAAAAACATTGCTTGTGGCTAACTAGGGCCAGTGGGTTTCTGATGGCCTTTTATGACATTAAATGTAATATTTGAGGAAGAGCTTTATTCTTGTGAGTTTTAAATTGCTGTTTGTTGTTATGTGTGATTCACCGAAGGACTCACAAGCGCTAGGCAAGCATACTGCTAGGAGACTGCATCCTTCGTCCTTGTACACTTAGATATCCGTGGGTTTTGCCTTGATTTCTCCTTCAGTCTTATGTTCGATCATCGGCCAAGGTCCTGGCGAGAGCTTCCTCTGCGGTTAGCTGATTTTGGTGTGCTTCATAGGAATGAGCTCTCAGGGGCTCTCACGGGACTCACGCGGGTCCGAAGATTCCAGCAGGATGATGCACACATATTCTGTGCCATGGAGCAGGTATAAAGCCCCGTGCATGGAGCAAAACACTCTGAGTGTTAAAAAGTGAAGGGAAATAACCTCTTTTTTCTCTTTCTTAAGATTGAAGATGAAATCAAAGGTTGTTTGGATTTTCTTCGCACAGTATATAATGTCTTTGGATTTTCATTTAAATTGAATCTTTCTACTCGCCCAGAAAAATTTCTTGGAGATATTGAAATATGGAACCAAGCTGAGAAAGTAAGTGATGTTTTTAGTGTGCTTGAGAACTTACACAGTGACAGGAAGCCTTCTTAGGTGGGTACTTAAGAGGCAGTGTTTCTGGTGTTGTGTGGGCTGATGTTTTCTATAAGGTCTTCAAGTGCTTCAGAGTTGACTGGATGTTTTCATACTTTGTCAGTTACTTTAAAGGTGGCTTTGTAGACTCCCTCCTCCACACAAATATAGAGGATAGGCAACTTGGTCTTCATACAAATCCCTTAGTAAAGTCGGGAGGGGGCAGTCTTAGTCATGGTCTTTGTTATCTGTTAGTGGGACACTTTATCCTAGCTGAGCTGCCAAGCTGGGCCTCAGAACAAGAGGAAGGTTTTTAGTCACTCATATGACTGATGAACTGAGGGGTGCTGATATGTGGGGCCCCCCTCACCTGAGGAGAAGGATAGGTGGGAGAAAGGGATAGAGGGTAGGAGGGTGGGAGACTAGGACCGAGAGGGGAAGAGAGAGGGGGCTGTGATGGAGATGTAGCTTGAATTAATAAATAAACATTAAGAAAAAAAAATAGTGACTTTGTTTTGTTTAGGAGGATGCCCTTAGGCAGACAGAATTACACAGCAAGCAGTAGGACTCATGAAAACACCTAGAGACTATGTCCAAATTAAGTTGGAAGAAGGAATGTTGCAGATGAATAAAAGTTCAGATTGTTTCTGCTTTATCTGTAGCAACTTGAAAACAGTTTGAACGAATTTGGTGAGAAGTGGGAACTAAATCCCGGTGATGGAGCCTTCTATGGTCCGAAGGTTAGTGCCTTAGCATATTCAGCTAATGGGAATTTTAGTTGTGGGTAAAGAAACATTACTTCCAACTTTAAGAACATCTTATCATAACCCAATGTTTGCTTTGCAGATTGATATACAGATAAAAGATGCGATCGGACGCTACCACCAGTGTGCAACCATCCAGCTGGACTTTCAGTTGCCTATCAGGTTTAATCTGACTTACGTCAGGTGAGCTTCTGGTGTCTGCTCTGAATATTCTTCAGGATATACAATATATGTAATAAGATAAAACAAATTCCTCTTCTTCCCTAGCCATGATGGTGATGATAAGAAAAGGCCAGTGATTGTTCACCGGGCCATTCTGGGGTCAGTGGAAAGAATGATGGCCATCCTCACAGAGAACTATGGGGGCAAATGGTAAGGTCCTTCTGTTTGTTTTCCCATCTGGCTAAACTGTCCAGAAGAAATGTCTCCCTGTAAAGTATGCTTATGAAATGAGAAGGTGATTCTGATCCGTCACTTCTAATCAATAACAGGCACTCACTGAAAGGAATCAGAATCCAACCCAATGTTTTAAGATAAGATTACTTGTTGGGGCTGGAGCGGTGGTAGTTAATCCTTAGTGCACACACACCCTGGAACACTTACTAGTAATTGTTTTTTATTTCAAAACTTGATTTTTTTGAATATTACACAAGGAGCTAAAGAGATGGCTTAGCAATTAAGAGCACTGGCTGTTCTTGCAGAGGACCTGGGTTCAATTCCTAGCACCATAAAATGGCGATAGCATAACTCCAGTTCCAGGGGATCCATTGCCACCTTCTGACCCACACAGGCACCAGGCACACATGTAGTACATATACAAAACTAATTTTTTTAATTAAAAAAGCTGAATATGTAAAACTTTGCAGTAAACAATTATTCAGTAAGATCCATACATAATTTCTTTTTGATTGCTTTGTGATGCTTTTTTGCCTGAATGAATGGATAGGTTTTTGAATTATCTGATCAGTTTTGCTAATCAGAATAAGCAAGTACTTTGCCATATTTAAGAAGCAAAGCAGCTTTTTTTTTTTTTTTAGATTTATTTATTATGTATACAGTGTTCTGTCTGCAGGTATATCTGCAGGCCAGAAGAGGGCACCAGATTTCATTATGGATGGTTGTGAGCCACCATGTGGTTGCTGGGAATTGAACTCATGACCTCTGGAAGAGCAGCCAGTGCTCTTAACCGCTGAGCCATCTCTCCAGCCCGCAAAGCAGCTTTTAATTGAAAAAGAAATAAACATACCAAGCCAGTTGACAGTTATCAATGGTTTTATATCTAATCCTTTGGTGCAGTTAAAATGAGCCCAGAGTTGTCAACATCCATGGTATAGAACAGTGTAGGATTAAAACTAGGGATAACACATCTTGTCTTATGTGTTACTGTCATTCAGTAATTAGATTTGCCTAGTTTTCATGTTTGTCAACAAAATAATCTTGCTTCAATTAAAGTTCACAAAATCAAATAGAACCCTGGTACACATTCTCCATGTGCTCATTTTTTAACACAAACTCAGGATAAATTAGAAAAAGCCCAAACTTAATATAGAATGTATTGCCTGCTCCAGCCTTACTTAAAATGCCTGAGGCAACAATCCAGCTGCCATGGCTTCAGCCATGTGGTCCAGGCATCTGGGAGGTGAGGCCCTTTCCTGTTATCAGTTTGCTTTTCTGTCTGCTGAGCAGAACCAACCTTATTACATACTTACATACTTAGGGCTAGTTTTCTTCTTCCATCTTCCCTTTAATAGTTTTTCTTTTAAAAGCCAACTTATAAAGGCCTGAAAGTAATTTACATGTTTCAGGAGCAGACACTGCAGGCCAAGCACAGTCTTTCCTTCTTGAATGTACCCAAGTCCACTCTCACTCTTGTTATTCCTCCCTTAGGCCGTTCTGGCTCTCTCCTCGCCAGGTGATGGTGGTCCCTGTGGGACCAACATGTGATGAATATGCCCAGAAGGTAATCCTTAAGTTGGAGCTTGCTTACAGTTTAAATCTGTTCTTACGCTTTTTGCAGTAGGAATCTTATTGTATAGTCTACCATGGCTTTGAACTCAGCTTCCTGTCCCAGTCCCCTGAATAGCTGGGATTGCCAGCGTGCACCCCACACCCATCATAATAATTGTGCTTTTAAGCTGTTGGATTGATAAGCCATCTATTCCTGTCAGATCAGGGGCTCACTGTATCAAACAATGTAACTCTTCTATGTCTAATAGGCCTTAGTGTTACGTCTTTAGAGCCTTTTCTTTATGGTTCTGTGACCCATGTATTCACTTAGTGTTTCAGATATATTTGTGTATTTAAATGTTTGATGGGAAAGAAATAAATTAGCAATCATAGCCTGAACTATATTGCTATGTCAGAATTACATATCCCACGAGGTGCCTAGTATTTCTTGATTATTAATTTTTTAATGCAAATTTCTTCAATGGCTTGAAATTTTTATTTATCTTACTGTTGTGGCCGGTCGGTGTCTTGAGCCTCTAGCAAATACACAAACAACTGTGTGAACTTTGCACCTTAAAGACCAGAATAATCTCTTCTGCTTTAGTGATTGTTCCTTCCTACAGAATTGAAGATGCTTAGCAGCCTGTCAGTGAGGAAGGCTGGGCGTGGCAGTAAGCCTGTATCCTAGTAGCTGGGTGGGTGGAATTGGAGGAGTGAACACGTTTGAAGTCAGCTCAGACAATGTAATGAGTTCCAGGTCAGTCCGGACTGTATAATGAGAACTCTGTCTAAGAAAGGGTAGGTGTGAGTAGGCAGCTGCAAGATGGCTCACTGAGTTAAAGTACTTGCAGAGCAAGCCTAACAATATGAATTTCATCCCTGGAATGCACATAAAAAAGCCGGATGCATATGTATGTAATCCTAACACTCCTGTAGTGAGATGGAAGGTAGTAACAGGAGAATTGCCAGCAAGCTCACAGGCCTCCATAGTCTGGAGGACACAGATTGGCAGAAACAAGAGAGACCCTGTAGAAGAGGCCAGCAAGGAGGCTTAGCAGATAAGGATGCCTGCAAATTATCCTGGTGACCTGAGTTCAATCCCTGCAACCACTAAGGTACAAAGAGAGAACTGACTTCCACAAGTTGTCCTACTAGAAACAAGGTGGAAGGAGATAACCAAGTCCTGAAAGTTGTCCTCTGGTCTCCATATGTGGACATGACTATGCACTCAATGAGGAGAACAGACTTTTTAAATAAAACAAAAAAGTTGATCACTGAGTAATATTGTTAACATCAAAGTAGATTGTGATTCTAGATTATCAAAATTGCACTCTGATTTTTCTTCTTTTCTTTTTTCTTTTTGAAACAAAGTCTCTCTATTATATAGCTCTAGGTGTCCCGACACTCACTATGTAGACCCGACTGGTCTTGAACTCATAGAAATCCACTTCCTCTGACTCCAGAGTACTGGGATAAGAGGCGTGCGCCACCACACCTGGCTGTGTTCTCCTGTCTTCACTCTATTTAGGAATCAAGTGAACATTAAACCAATTGGGAAGTAGAGCTTTCAGATAAACCACTCCGTGTCTTGTGCAGAGTAGTTGTATGTACAGGCTCACATGTGGCTGGTCACCCTGCACTCATTACTTGACATAACTGTAAGGGGCTTCTTTATCTTAGTTTTATCTCTTTAAAAAAAGCTGATTAATTCAACTTTCTGAATTCTGATTCTTGACGATTTTCTAAAATATTTCACAAGAGAAAAAAAAGTCCCTTGTTGTTCAAGTGTTGGAGATCAGACTCGTGCATGTTGATCACTGTGCATCCCCAACTCCAAAAATGTGGTCATTAGCTTTCAGAATGTAAACCCAAGTATAAATTTTGTGTTATGAGCTGCAGTATATATGTTAGCATTCATTTTTAACGATTACATAATTAGACTCATGAAATATGTTTTGTTAAATTCTATAACAAAATAAACTATAATTGTCTTTTAACTGAACTGTTACTAGGTCCGGCAACAATTCCACAATGCTAAATTCATGGCGGACATTGACCTGGATCCAGGCTGTACCTTGAATAAGAAGATCAGAAATGCACAACTGGCTCAGTATAACTTCATCCTCGGTAAGAAGCAAAGGTTCCTGGGATCATATGGAATGCTGCTAAAATCTTAAGACTTAACCATAGTGAATCTCTGTCATGAATCTACTCAGTTCCTGTCTTAGTCACTGTTCTTAGTCACTGCTGTGTGGAAATAGCATGACCAGGGCAACTTAGGAAAGAAAGCATTTAATTTGGGGCTTTCTTATAGTTTCATAGGGTTATTTAGTCCATGACTGTCAGGGCAGGGAACAGCAGGCAGGCAGGCATGGCACTGGAGCAATAGCTGAGACCTTATATCTAACCCCTAAGCCCTGGGGTAGGGAGAGAGACTGGGCCTGATGTGGTCTTTTGAAAGCTCAAAGCCAACCCCAAGTGACACTTCCTCCAACAAGCCCACACCTTCTAATCCTTCCCAAACAATTTCACTAACTGGGGACCAATCATTCAAACATGAATCTATGATGGGCCTTCTCATCAAACTACACAGTTCTCTCTTGTGTTTTTCTTACTTTATGCAGTCTTGGGAATTGGGCCCTGTGATTTCACTTGCTGGGTACTGTAAGCACAATTCAAAATACTCAGTGCCCTCGGTTTGCATACCAGGATGGTTTGGGGATGAAAAACTGCTGAAGGGTTGTCCGATGTCTCCCTACCTGGAATTGTTTTTATGTGATAAATTTTTAAGAAGTTTACTGGCTTGAGTGACTCAGCATGAAAGTTCTAGGTATTTAAAGTAGGTCCTTTTAAAAAAAATAGAACATTTTATAAGCCTGAGTATACATGGTCCCCTGTCTATCTCAGTGTATCTTAAGTTACAGGGAAGTTTGGGGTCCATTAGGATAACTTCTCTTGTTCAGGTCAAATCCTTCCAGGTCTGTCAATCCAAGTCCCACAGAGCTTTGTATTTTACGTTTTAGTTGTTGGTGAAAAAGAGAAAGCCAGTGGCACCGTAAACATCCGGACAAGAGACAATAAGGTTCACGGGGAGCGGACCGTGGAGGAAACTGTGGAGCGGCTGCAGCACCTCAAGCACTCCCGCACCAAGCAGGCAGAGGAGGAGTTTTAACAGGAACATGGCCGGGGTAAAGGGAGAACAGTGCTCCATCACGTAACCTTGTACCCCGTACAGTGCCCCATCACATAACCTTGTACCCCGTACAGTGCCCCATCACGTAACCTTGTACCCTGGACAGTGCTCCATCACGTAACCTTGTGCCCTGGAGACATGACCTGACAATGAACATGGAGTAGTTGTGTGAGTCTACATGAATCAGCCTTTTCGATCTATATAAGACTTAGAGAATGTGTTAGATGTGAGTTAATCAGAGAACCATTAAAATTATTGTTCATTTAATGTCTCCACAGTGGAAAATCATGGGGGATGTTTTAATGTACAGGGTTATTTTGTATGAATTCAAGCAATTAAAATAAGAATAAAAATTTTCAGTTTCATGAAGTCCCATTTATTATTATTGGTCTTAGAGCCTGAGCTTTTGGTGTTCTTGTTCAGGAAGTTATTTCCTGTGCCAGTGAGTTCGAGGCTTTTCCCCACTTTCTCTTCTATTAGATTCAGTGTATCTGGTTTTATGTTGAGGTCTTTGATCCACTTGAACTTCAGTTTGTGCAGGGTGATAAATATGGGTCTATTTGCATTCTTTTACATGTTGACATCCAGTTAGACCAGCACCATTTGTTGAAGATGCTTTCCTTTTTCCATTGTATAGTTTTGGCTTCTTTCTCAAAAATCTAGTGGCTGTAGGTATGTTGTTTTTTTTTTTTTCTGGGTCTTTGATTCAGTTCCATTGATCAACCTGTTTCAGTGCCAATATCATGCATTACAGCTTGAAATCAGGGATGGTGATGCCTCCAGGTGTCCTCTTATTGTACAGGATTGTTTTAGCTATTGTAAGTTTTTGTTCTGTAAGGCAAAGGACATGGTCATTAGAACAAAATGGCAGCCTATGGATTGGGAAAAGATTTTCACCAACCCCACATCCGACAGAGGGCTAATATCTAAAATATATGAAGAACTCAAGAAATTAAACACCAACAAACCAAATAATCCAATCAAAAAAATAGGGTTCAGAGCTAAACCAAGAATTCCCAACAGAGGAATGTCTAATGGGCGAGAAGCACCTGAAGAAATCTCAACATCCTTAGTCATCAGGGAAATGCAAATCAAAACAACTTTGAGATTCCATCTCACACCCATCAGAATGACTACGATCAAACACTCAAGTGACAGCACATGCTGGCAAGGATGCAGAGAAAGGGGAACATTCCTCCATTTCTGGTGGGAGTGCAAACTCATACAGCCACTTTGAATCTGGCAATATCTCAGAAAATTGGGAATAGTTTTACCTCCACCCCGCCATACCACTCCTGGGCATATACCCACAGGATTCTCCAAACCACTAGGATATGGACTCAACTATGTTCATAACAGCTTCATTGGTAATAGCCAGAAACTGGAAACAACCTAGATGTCCTTCAACCAAAGAATGGATAAAAACTGGTATATTTACAGAGTAGAATACTATTCAGCTGTCAAAAACAAGGAAATCATGCGTTTGTAACCAAAAATGGATGAAACTAGAAACGCTCATCCTGAGTGACCTAACCCAGACTCAAAAAGAAACGCTTGGTATAATCACTTGTAAGTGAATATTAGCCATATAGTATAATATAGTCATCCTACAACCCACAAGCCCAAAGATAGGAAGCAACCATAACCTCTGAGAGATTCTACCCAGCAGAGGATCAAAACATGCTGAGACAGAGAAACATTAGGTGGAGCTCTGGGAGTCTTGTACAAGGGAGGAAGAATAGAGGAATATGGAGGGGACAAGAACTCCGCATGAAAACTAGCAGAACCAACCAACCTTAGGCCCCTGGAGCTTACAGAGACTGAAACACTCCATCCCCCCTAAAAAGAAAAAAAAAAAAGCATGTATAGACTGGACCTAGGCCCCCTACACATATATATAGCTGATAGGCAACTTGGTCTTCATGCAGATCCCTTAGAAAGTGGAGCAGGGGTGGGGGCTGTCTCTGATTCTGTTGGGGGCAACATGTATTCTGTTGTCTGTTAGTGGAACACATTACGCTAGCTGGGCTGTCTTTTCTGGCCTCAGTGGAAGAGGAGGCCCTTAGCCCTCATGGATTTGGACTTGATGAACCAAGATGGGTTGACAGGGGGAAGACTCCCCTCCGAGAAGAAGGAGAGAGGAGGGAGAGGGAGAAGGGGGGGGGGGGGGGGGACCAGGTCGGGAGGAGGGAGGGAGCTGTGATCAGACTGTAACTTGAATAAGTAAATTAATATAAGTAAGCAAATAAATAAAATATAATTTTTAAAAATAACTAATGAAAACCTAGAATTAGGGTGTTTAAAATTTACTATTACTGCTGATATCAAGATATCTCTATCCTTGAGTTTATATAGAAGCACTGGGTCAGATTGTGTGCCTCAGCATCCATCTAAAACTAAGCATGTGCTGATTCCCAACCAGGATGACAGCTAGGTGCTGGCTTGTTAGTGGTAAGGTAAACACTTTTTTTTTTTTTTCAGAAGTGACTCTTTTATTTCTTTTGTGGGAGACAGTTTTAAAATAACCTAAAACACAAACCTAAGGCTGTCTTCAAAGAAGTAGCTGTGTAAGGAAGACTGTTTCATGTTAAATAATCTCTATTATGATGAATAATTTTCAGATTTTTCTATCAGCAAATCATTTTATGGAGAATGACATAAAAAAGGAATTTCTTCTAGCTATTACAAATAAGGCTGCTATGAACATAGATGAGGAGACTTCCCTATGTCTCCGTGAGAGGTACTTTGGGTGTATACCCAGAAGTGGTATGGCTGGGTCCTGAGGCAAGGTTATTCCTAGATTTCTAAGATATCACCAGACAGACCTCCATAGTGGTTGCACAAGCCTGCACTCCCACCAGCAATGGAGTAGGGTTCCCCTTTCTCCACACCCTCGCCAACATGCGCTATCATTTGAGCTCTTTATCTTAGCCATTCTAACAGGTGTTAGGTGGAATCTCAGGGTCGTCTTGAGTTGCATTTCTCTGATGATTAAGGATGTTGAACATTTCTTCAGGTGTCTCTCAGCCCTTAGGGATTCCTCCTTTGTGAATTCTCTGTTTAGCTCCATCTCCCATTTTTTGATTGGATTATTTGGTTTCTTGGCATTTAGTTTCTTGAGTTCTTTGTAGATTTTAGTTGGCCACAATGGTATTGACCCTTGTGTATGGACGTAATATTAAGATTGTATTGGGCTACATAGGCATTGATCTTTGTATATTGATACATAATTAAGAGTATATTTAACCACAATTGAATAGATCTTTGTATACTGATACAAAATTAAAGGTAATGCTTCCTAATGGTATCATACCTAGAGATACTTAAAAATAAAATGTGAAGCTCTGGCCTCTTGATACCAACCGTCTAAAACGGTCTAGGATAGTTAAGTGAAACAAACTCCTAGTCATGCAAACATGTCACTTTGTTAGCTACTATGACAGTCTATCACAGATATTCTCTAAACTACCCAGTAATCAAGTTGCTAAGAGACAAGCAACATTTGCTTATCTAAATACAAGAGATGGATAGGGCATCTTCAAAAACCCCAAGAGATCTGCAGAATATGGCATTCAAAGATGTTAACTTAAATTAAGATTTTCTTTTTTTTTTTGATATCGAGACATATCAGCACCTGACAGCACCCCCTATTCTACTCCAAGTAGAAGATAAGCATCGAAGAACCTCCACTATAAGATGGTTGAATTAGTGGCAAGCCTATCTCTTGGCATGAAAAAACCCCTTGCACCAACTGCAGACAGACTGCTGTCCAAAAAGGACAAAACTTGGTAGCAGGGAAGTCGACAGCCTAACTCTGCCAAGACAGGGTAGGTAAGTCCTTCATAATCCCGGCTCTACAACAATTGTCTGTCAGAGAAACAGGACCCAAAGGCTGAAGACTGATACAGGAATGTATGGAGAGAAAATGGGAACTGTCCAGGCAGTCATTGGTATGTCCTTTCTTAGTTTTGGAAGCTGCAGGCCCTGCACTTCCTATATAAGCAGATATATTTATCCCTCTCAGGTCTCTGAGGTGGTTGAAGAGTAGACAGCTAGAGTCTCATAGTTAAATTTTGAGTTGTTTAGGAATCAAGAGGGTCTTATAGATCTAAGAAGATACTCTTAAAAGTGTGTTGCAAGATAGTATGAATGTTGAGTCAGATATAGACCTTTAAACTCATGGAGATGGTTAGATAGTAGAATGTTAAAGTCAGGGGCCAAATGTGTATAAACTGGACATTGGGAAGGTATACTGGGCCATTTAACTCTCACAAATGTGGCATATTTATATCTGTTGTTTTGTATAATACTTACTGCTATAAGAGAAGGAACCATATGTTGGACTGAAAGGGGAAACTTCTGGGGGGGAAGAGGGTGGAAGGGCGGGATAGGAAGGGGGAATAGGGAGGGGTTTGTGACTGAGATGTAACTTGAAGAAAAAAAATAAAGTATTTAAATAAAAACAAAAAAAAATAATTTAGAGGAAGAAATAGATGTGATAGTGCATGCCAGTAATTACAGGATTAGGGGAAATGTTGCAGGTTAGTTTGTATTAGTTTCATGCTTGTATGGCTCGTATAGTGAGAGTGTTTTAAAAATAATGTAAAAATTCATTTCTTTATTTTTCTTCTGGTATAATGTTTGTTAAGGTAAAAAGGAATTGAGTTTATGGAAGGGAACAGATTCAGAGCCATCGGAGAAGTTGGAACATAGAGAAAGAGGGAGAGACTGAGGGAAGTTACAGAACACACAGAGAGAAACAAAGTTAGAAACATTCATTTCTTATGTGAAGATTATATACCATTTAAATAAAGGAAGACAATATGTCCTCCAAACTTTTCACAAAAAAAAAAAAGGAATTTCTTGGGTGATTTTCTAGTCATTTTCAGAAGTCAACATCTTGTCAGGTCTATAGTAATCCCAATAAGTTTGTTGGCAATAGTTACATTAAAAAGAAGCCAATTTACATAGAATAATCCTCTCATAAAGGAGGTATTATCTTTACTCTTGATTTCTTTTCTTTTTTTTCTTTTTTTTTTTTTTTGTAACTTCATATGCCATTCTTCTGAGTGCCTTAACAGTTACACTTTGGTAGGCTTCCAGTCATGTTTAGTTGCCAGGTTGAACATCCTTTCCTGTTTTTATGTGCTATTGGATCTCACAGAAGTTTAGTCTTTTAATTTCACCTCTGAGCATCTCCTGTCCCCGGCTCTTCTCACTAAGGCTTGATTTCCGTGGCCAGTCATTTATAGACCTTTCCCCAAAACTCACTTTGGATGCATGTCCTGCTTAACCTATTGGATAAACTTCCAACCTTTTCTTCAGTCCTAGAGTCAGGAGACCAGTCCTCTGTCAGAAAAGTACTATATGGAGTGGAAAGAATTGAAGCCAATTCCTGTTAGTGATTTCCATTCCCAGCTGTTCCTAATTTCTCCACACAGTATACTTCAAGGGTCTCAATAGGGAGTTCATCTTTCTTCAGATCTGTCTCAGGTTGTGTTCAAGCATATGGAAAACGTAGGACTTTGTGTTTCTGTCACTTCACATTCCAAGTACTCAGCCAACTGACTGTTGGCTCATGCTACTTCCTTAAATGTAGCTCATACTGGTGCTACTTTCTCCCCAGGAATGATGTCTTCCTCCTTTGAAAGCTAACCATTCTAAAACTCCTGGCCCTATGATACAGATCCATAGGTATGATCCGTGGAGTCAAAAAGTTGTGCTGATATTCTAACTGCAACTTCCAGTTGAATAATCCTGGGTAAATATAACTTCTCCGAGCCTCTTGCTGCTTTTTAAATGTGTGTATTATATCCTGTGGTATGCAGCTAAGTTTGAGATTCATGTCATATAAGAAAGCACTGAGGGCTGGGGAGATGGGTCAGTGGTTAAGAGCTTCCAGAGGCTGTGCCTCCAGAAGTCCTGGGTTCAATTCTCAGCCACCACATGATGGCTTGCAGTCATCTCTAATGGAACCTGATTCCTCCTTTTGTTGTGTGTGAAAACAGAGCACTCATCTACATAAAGTAAAATAAATAAATCTTAAAAAATAAATTATTGATATTCTTATCTGCCCCTACTCCAGTGGTTATCCCCTTCCTGTCAACTTCTCAATTGCCTTTGACTTCTCAAACTCAAAGTATTAATATCTTTTCTCCTGTATTGTATTCCATGTCCCTGGTTGTTCTGACTTCAGCTTCCACAAAACCATTCAAATCCTACTTTGCAAAGACCAAAAAATCCCCATGGATTCTTTGTTGCACTGAGAGCTGGGGCTCTAACAATAGAACTAGTCCAGGCAGCGAATGAACTGGATGTGCTCCTTGCTCATCTGAAGAGGAAGAAGACCCCAAAACACTTGCAATCACAAGGCATGGCTTGCAGAGGGACTGTGGAGGGAGCTGGGAGACTGCAGAATCCTGAAAGGAGGGATGTGGAGAATGGAAGGAATGGACTAATAGGTGTCCAGTGGAGAGGTGCCTGCCTGTACCAGTG
Organism: Lophiomys imhausi; assembly: GCA_907164525.1. Lineage (NCBI taxonomy): Eukaryota > Metazoa > Chordata > Mammalia > Rodentia > Muridae > Lophiomys > Lophiomys imhausi. Next base: position 1,596,476 of record CAJQZJ010032893.1, read on the forward strand.
CAAAGGAAGCAGGGGCGGGGCTCACGGGATGAGCAGGCTAAGCCAAAGAATGAGAGAAGATGCAGTTTAGATCAGATTTCCAATGGACTGAATGTGTGTTGATTTTAGAAACAGGGAGTCATTTACTGGAGGCTCTGGTAAAGCTGGCTTCCCAAGGAATGAATTTTGAAATTTTCGGCTTCTGCAAGTGCTTTCCATATCTACAGCAACATTAAGTTTTAATTAATTGAAGGAGTCTGTCCTCTGGCTACTAATATCCAGTCTTTAGTGTAGTTTAAACACTGGGCATGTGGAGATGTGAAAATAAAAATAAATAAATGTAAAGCTTACCTTCAGACAGCAGAGGGCAGTCTTGCCCTCTTTATCCAGATAAATGTGGTTTTTTTTTTTACATGCATCCCTATGTAATTCTCCTCACTTACATAAAGAATAGTTTTCTCAGAAGTAAGAGTGCAAGGTCTTCATGTCTTTTCAGTTTTGTAAATTCTGTCTTAAATGGTGTGGTGGTTTGAATAAGAATGGCCCCCATAGGCTCATAGATTTGACTGCCTAGTCATCAGAGAGTGTCACTATTTGAGAAGGATTAGGTGTGACTTTGTCAGAGTGGGTGTGGCCTTGTCGAAGGACTTGTGTCACTGGGGTGGGCTTTGAGGTTTCAAAAGTCTACAAAGGATGTGGCTACTCTTCCAGCACTGTGTGGTGCCCTGCTCCCACTGTGCCCACCATGATGATAACACACTAACTCTGAAAATGTAAGCAAGCCTACAATTGAAGTCTTTCTAAGAGTTGCCTCGGTCATGGTGTCTCTTCATGGGAATAGAAGAGTGACTAAGACAGATGGTCTGTTGAATTCATGCCAGAGTGCCTTTGTTCTGCTTGCTCACAAACACTAGTAATGGATCATTTCCCAAACAAAAACTGTTTTCCCAATCAAGAGTAAACGGTACCAAAAAACCCATACTTAAAAAAAAAAAACTGTGAAATAAAACATGTTGGGTGACAGAAATGTATGTATTACTACAAAAGAAATTTTGTCAGAGGACAAAAATAATCACAATAATTTTACTTTCAGTCTAGAATTGGCAGCAGTTTATTCCATAAAAAAGAAGAAGTAAAACAAGGAGAAAGGCTTGAGTCTGTAGACAGACAAAACCGGAAACAGAAATCAGATCACTCATTTCAATGTTATGTTTCCTGTAAGACCAGCATAGGAGACAGAACAAAAGGAAACTACTGATGGGTTAGCATCCTCTCAGGTAGGGATTCGGGCTGAGGGAACTCAGTTACCCTGATAACTGCTTCTGTTCAGGAAGTCTAGCTGTTAACTCATAATCCTAGCTTTCTCCACAGTCAGAGAAATAATTCAAGAGGTCAGTATTTAGCCTAAGGTGCTATGTTTTGGTTTTAGCTTGATCTGTTTGGGCCTATAACTGTTTGGTCCAAAAGAACAGTCTCTGTCATTTTTAGTCATCTCCAATCAGAAGACAAGAGATGGCAGGACATGGTTGTTCTTAGAGTCTGATATTTGCGATGGATTGCTGTCAGGAGGGGTGACAGCAGAGAGTGCTATGCACTGTGTCCCCAGACTCCCTGCCTAGCATAAGTCCTAGTGGAGTGAAAAGGTTCCCCATGGGTGGGCACTGTGTGGGATGTGAACTTTCAACCACCCACTCTTGGTACCAGGTTCCACCCAGGGAAGCTCCCATCCTTAATGGACACACACCTAGAAGAAGAACAGTGCGAGCTGATTTTCATCTTGGCCAGAATACACACAGTGCCGCATAAATGTTTGATACGTGGCATTGTTTATGCAATAACCAATTAGAAGTAAACATTGATTTTATTTAAAGCCATCATCCCCTAAAGAGGAGTGGCAAAGCCCGGTTGCTAGGAGAACTTGAAAGGGTATTTTGGTGTGTTCACTTTAGTTAAATGAAGTAGCGAACAGGATCAGTGTTTGGGAACAATGATAGACAGGGATGAGACCGTAGAGTGAGTTATATAAGGATACAATGGCACTGGTTCAGTAAACCACTGCCTTTCCTCCTTTTTCTGGGCATGCAACCAAGACACATGCACACAAACACACACACACACAAATACATACACCAGATTCACTTAGCCTTCTGTGGATCCAACCACAGATAAACAATATTTTCATAAGTTTGTGTGTAATTATAACAGGTGTTCTGTTCCTGTAAAGCTGCCACCTGTAGCCTTCTGACCCTCCCTAGTCCCTTGTCCTTTCAGTTAACAGCCCAATAAAGACATTCTGGTTTCTCTTATCATACTTTCTAACCCTGTCCATATTTCTTTATGTCAGCACCTTCCATTTAAACAACCCCCAGTGCAGTTCTGCCCCTACTCAGTGCAAATTAGCCAAATCAATAGATCTATCACCATGAAAATTGAAAAAAAAATGACTCTGAGTAAAAAAATAACACAGGCAGAACCATACATACTTATCTGTAACTATAAATATATAGAAAATGTCCAGAATGATGTATGTATTATTGGGTTGGTGATTTTGAAGGAAGAGAATTGGGATGGGAGGTAATGAACTTAGGGCTTTAGTTTTCCCCTACCCTCCAAGTTATTTATCCTCCACCTCCCTCTCCTAGTCTTTTAAAGATCCACCTTTTACCTGTCATTATCGCCTCATGTTCATACGAATAAGTTAATGTAGAAAGAAAATTTAGACACTGGCCCAGAAGGTCAAGATCCATGTAAGAGATGAGGAGAAAGACAAGCTAATGGTCTACAGAGAAAGACCGTACCAAGCCCAGCGATGCAAATAATGCATATGCTCCCATTCTTTTTATAATTATCTCTTTTCTTTGTGAGATTGATATAGTTACATTATTCACCCATCCCTTTCATTCCTCTAAATACACCCATATATCCTTCATTCCTTTCTCCCTTTCAAATGCATGACCTCTGATTTTATTAATTGTTGTGCACACACACACACATATGGATATACATACACACATTTCATATATATATATATGTAATATATATAAATGCAACCTGCTCAGTCTGTACAATGTTACTTGTATGTATGCTTTCAGGGCTGGCAATTTGGTATTGGATAACCAGTTGGTGTGCTCTTCCCTGGGGAACACTACTTCTCCCACTCTCATCTTTCCTGTTGTCTTTAGTTCTCCATGTAGGGTTGAGATGATTTTAAGGGTGGCTCTGTTGGTGAGGATGAAGCTGAAAGGTGTTGGGGAAGGTCTGATAGGCTGATTTCAATGCTGAGATATGGTTACCACACCTTCTGAAGCATTCTCTTGATTGGTTAATAAAAGTTGCTGATGGCCAATTAGCTGGGCAGAAAGTATAGGAAGGCGGGGCTTCCTGAGATTAGAACAGGAACCCTGTGCTTTACACAGAGGATTATCTTATTCCACCAGGAGACATGATAGCAGATAGACATGTTTAAGAATGCTGGAAGGTAATCACAGGCACATGGTGGTTTGGGATTAAGTGATCCGGGTTAATTTATAGTAGCTAATTGAGAGACTGCCCAGCTAAGGATTAAGCATTGAAACATTAAAAGATCTTGGTGTATTTAACTATTGGGGAAAGGACCGCAGCAGCTTATTGGCCATCAGTCCAAGCAATCCAGGGCTGTAGGACTCCCAGACTCCCGTCAAACTCTGGCAAATTTCCCACCAAGCTGCCAGTAATTCTACTTGCTTAATATAACAACTTAAATTACTTAACAAAGTTTAGGTTACAGGTGGTGTAGGCCACCCTTGGTCCAGGGCTCTTTCCCCAGGATAAATCAGGCTGCCGGTTAAGTTGGGCCAGACCTGTTGGCTAATAGCCTGCCGGGCCACCCACTGCTCTGCCAAGCTGCTGGCTGCTCCACCAGCCTAATCTTACAGTTTATACTTATTAATAAATGCAATTTGATAATTAAATTGCAATTTCAGAAAGGGTCAAAATGTCGCCTTGGTTATTTGTGAGGTACAGATGAAGATTAATTTTTTTCTAGAAGCTACTATTTTCAAAAGCTTCCAAATTTGGAACCCTAAGCATTCACAACTGGTCATGTCAACAGTGGCCCAAACTCTTTCCTTACATAATCTGGAATGAATCAATTCATCTGCTAACATACCTTGACACTGCTCATGCATTACTGTAAGAAACTAACAGTTGTGTGGTTAAATCTCCACTGAAGGGGCTGGAGAGATGGCTCAGAGGTTAAGAGCACTGGCTGTTCTTCCAGAAGTCCTGAGTTCAATTCCTAGCAACCAGATGGTGACACAAAACCATATATAATGAGATCTGGTTCCCTCTTCCGGTATGCACACATACTTCAATACAGATCATTGTATACATAATAAACAAATAAATCTTTTTAAATGTCACATCAACATGGGAAAAGGGGGTCACTGAAGCTGAAGGTTGTAATTCTGGCTTCCTAAGTCCCACTCTGTCCCAAGTATAAGCAGTTGGATTCCCCCACCAAACTTCAGTTTCATCTCCTGTACAGAATGAAGGATCTAACTGTGGGTAATACAGTAGAAAGAGGGAGGAAAATTTGGGGGTCATTAATTGAGAGAAAGCAGATAGATTCCAACCCATGGATCTGTCAGCACACCATGGGTCAGAGGGCCACCTTGAGTTAATTTGCCTTCAAAGAATTCTTAAGAAGTGACAATGTTCCAAAAATCTAACCTGGAAAGTAAAATTTTTGCTTTGACCATTGCTGTGAAAATGAAAATAGTATCAAATTGGTCATTAACTATGAATTCAGTTAGAAAGATTAAAGCAATGGGATTTGGGAGATGGCTGAATAAAGCCCAGGGATTTTTAAAATGTTTTTTAAATGTTGGCCCTTTAAGCTATCATTTCTAAATCTAAGTCTATATCACCTTATATTCTTGGTCAAATTCTAGGCTGATCTTTGACATAACAAATTACTATCTGGGAGAGAATTCTGAAAAAAATATATTTTAACAAGGTCTTTACATGATTTCTTCCACCCATAGAAGAAAAAATCAAAACAAAACAATTACTTCATTTGGGAAATACAAATAATATGGCTCACAAATTCTACCGTGAAATATCTTCCTTTTATAAGTACATTTGAGTTTCATATGCCTAACATTTCCTAGTAGTCATTAATATTCTTTTTTTTTTTTTCTAGGCAAATGGCTACAGTCAGAGCACAGCCTCTTACTTAAGTCATTGTTTTTTTGGAACTCCAATTAGGGATTGCTTTCCAACTTCTGAGCTTTAGTCTTTAATTCTGTTTTCCCCTTCAACTTTCCTCAGATCCCCATCACATCCCTTCCAACTCCATGTGTTGTTTGTTTATTCTTACTTGATACCCCACTAAGTCAGTACTGTGCATAGGAACTTACATGTGAGGCCAGCCAATGAAGTAAGAAAATCCTACCAGTGTCCATACCCGCAATAAAGAATTATTCTCCCGTTCCCAGCAACTACTTCCGGGCCACTGCTCCTCAGTATGGGTGGGGCCTCAAGGTCATTTGTCTATTGCCTTTCTTTTCTTGAAACTTAAAAGTCACCCCCCTTCAAGGAAAGTACTCTATCAGCTTTTTCCAATAAGAAATCTTTAGAAATACCTGTTCTTAAAGCTCACTGAACATCAGGCTCTTTCTTGCAAAAGCCACAAATCTAAAGCTCTAGGATGGCTAGAGACCTTGACTGTACTTACTCTCCCAGTGGTGGTGGTCAGGAAGCACCCTTCAAACTCTGCCTGGACCATCCCAGCCCTTCAGGTTGTGATTATCCTTCTACCATAATCACGGGGAGAAGAACTTAATTTGGTAAGAGAGGTTGGAATTAATTAATCTCAGCCCCGTAAAGAATACAGACTCATCAGGGTAAATCAAAATGTTGCATCCAAATGGACAGAAATTCCAGAAAATACAGCTGTGTTAGTTGAGCTGAGGAGATGATGCCAGGACTGCTCTTCTTTCCAGATGTCCACTTGCTCACTGTTAGTCAGGGCTCTCTAAAGTTACAGAACTTACAGAATGAATCTCTCTAGATATACTTGGAAAGGGTTTTAGAATGACAGGCTGTGGTCCAGCTAATCCAACAATGGTTGGGTGCAAGTGGAAAGTCCAAGAATCCAGTAGTTGCTCAGTCCATGAGACTGGATCTCTCAGCTGATCTTCAATATACACTGGAACTCCAAAGAAGTTGGCTCTAATGCCAGGGAAGGAATGGACTTGCTAGCAAGGAGAGGGCAAGCTTCCTTCTTCCAAATGCTAATATAGGCTTTCAGAAAAAAATGTGGCCCAGATTGAAATTATATCTTCCTACCACAAGGCCCAGATTAAAGACATGTGTCTTCCTGCCTCAAGAACTGGATTAAAAGTGGATCTTCCTACCTGATATCAATCAAAAATCCCCCACTAGTGTGGCATCCACTTTTGGATTTTAGTCAATTCCAGATATAGTTAAATGGACCACCAAGAATAGCCTTCACATTCATCATCATTGCCCACTTGCAGAAAGACAGGGCCTGGTGAGGAAAGCGAACACAAAGCAAATTTTACATAAAGCTTTAGAGTTTAATACTTGTACTTACTCTTGACAGCAGCATGAAGAAGGCAGTGTTGTCAGCTCTGTGTAAAGAAACTGAAGGTCAATGAGGTTGGTCTGCTGAGGGTACCCTAGGGCAGGAGCTTGATTTTATATATATATATATATATATATATATATATATATATATATATATATAGAGAGAGAGAGAGAGAGAGAGAGAGGGGGGGGACAGAGGAACTCATAACTTTTAACCCAGAGATATGAGGAAAACATTCAAAAGATTGCCATTTGTTCTGTAAGACACTGTAACAGTATCTGTGATATGGATAGTTAATTGTAGTTAGCAAAACAATGAGACTAATTAACAACAACAAAAAAAAAAACAGTGGATGAAGATGCTTTCAATGTTCCAACTTCCTGACTTTGTCATTTAGAAGACAGGGTTGGCTTCTAATTAGCCTTTATTTTCAGAAAGTTCCTCCTTTGAAGTGAAGTGTCTAATCAGAAAAGAATAACAGACCTCTTTATTGCTCTAGCTCATTCTTGTGACTTAAATAAATGGGATCCTAAAGATCTGGAAAAATTGTTTCCCTGTGACAAAGCAGAAAGAGAGAGGGGAGGGCATGGGTATATTTCTTTAAGCTTCTCATCAGATGGACCTTGAGTTAGAAAGGAGTTACCAAAGCTGCAAAAGCACCGGGACAGAAGGAATCCTGGGTAAGAGTACAAAGCCTCACTATGATATGCACTATGGTTTGGATCTGTATTATCACCCACAGCCTATGTGCTAAATGCTTGTCTCCAGTGCAGTTCAATGTTAGGGTCTTTAAATGATGACATCAAGTGGAAACCTTAGGTCACTATGATGCCTTAAGAAGAGGTTAGGAAGTATTATTAATAATAATCTTTGGCTCTCTCCTTTTATTTCTTACACACCATTGAAATAAGCGGCTTCCTCCCCCACAAACTCCTACCATGAAGTACGGCCAAGTTATAGCTGCTAAAGCAATGGAGTTATTTAAACTGAGTCCAACTAGGCCATTTTCTTTATTAATGTGACTATCTCAGACATTTGTTACAATAACGGAAGACCCACTAACCCAGGAAAGTAGCTCTCTGACCTCCTCACAAACTCTGCTGACTCACATTGGCTCCATGCTGAGGTAGAGGTGACTGAGAGTTGGCTGAAGGTGAGGTATTGTCACTCTTGACACTTGAAATGCTACATCTAGACTTTGATTAATAGAGTTTTGAAAACTCGGCTACAGGCACTGCACCTACAATACCCACTTCTCTGTGTTCTAGACAAGACTTCCTTAAGGAGATAACATCAGGGCCAAGCTGGAAGTTCCTTGGGCATTACTCAGTTCATTCACCAAGAGAAAAGACCAGAGCCCTTTAGCATGAAACATTGCATGATAATGTCACTCACTTGTCCCAGCTTTCCTTACACTAAAAGTAAAATCATTTTTTAAAAGGATGGCAAGGATCTTTGTAATGTCACAAGTATGTTAACCAGAATAATGGCCTCTTAAATACATCCATGTTCTATTACTTAAAGCATTACTTCGACTATGTTAGATTACATGGCCAGCTGTCAGTTGACTGACATTAAGATAAGAGGCGATTACTCCGGTTCATCAAGTTGAGCTCATTACAAATGGTTGTTACATTCAAGATCCAAGACAGAGGCAAAAGAGAATCAGAGTGAAGATGTGAGAAAGGGTACCCTAAGCCAAGGAGTGCAGGCAGCCTGTAAAAGTGCTAAGAAAGGGCAGAATGTCACTTAGAACCTCTGAGAGAAACACAGGCCTACAATGGTGCATTGATTCTAACGTAGTAAAACCTATAGCACCATAAGAAAATGTGTTGTTTTATGGGATCCAGCACATCAGAGTTTGTTGTATAAAATTTCAGATGAAGGGCTAGGTAGATAGCTAAGGACAGTGTTTATTATGCACATGTCAAAACTGAGCCTGAGTCTTGCTAAGCAGCCATTCTGGCCTGTCTAGCTGAATCAGTAAACTCCAGGGGGAGTGAGAGACCCTGTCTCAAAAACAAAACGGAGATCATGATCAAGGAAGATGTCTGACATTTGACTTTTGCCCCCCGCCACACAAACATGTGTATACACACACATACACACACACACACGCAAACATGTGTATACACACACATACACACACACACACACACACGCAAACATGTGTACACACACACACATGCACACACAAACGTGTGTGTACTCACACATGCACCTGCATCCATGTGTACACACACACACACACACACACACACACACACACACACACACACACGAGTGTGTATACACAAAGATGATCTAAAACCAGATTCTACATCACATGGCCGGATCCCAAAATCATTGTGTTGCCTCTGCTGTCTAGTACAGAGTGGGAAAGCTACCATGAGAAGTGCTCAAAACTACAAATGTAGAATGATTCACTTCAGGATACCTGCCGTGTACCTCAGCACACTAGTAGGCAATGGGTGGTTACATCCATTTGCATTTGCTTACTATGTTTTCCTTTGGAACTGTATAGCATGGGCATGGGGACTGGGGCGCTGTCTTGAAATGAATCATCTAGACTGACTGTGGACGGTGACAATTTAGTATGCCAGTGGAAACTGGACAGGCAAAAGCAGTAAGGATATGCTTTGACAATAGGCTTGTGCACTGCCCTTCATCACCAGCAACAAAATAAGGACTTATAATGGGGCCAAAGAGTGTCAATGACAAAGGTTTTTGGTCCCCTTCAAATTAATGTCCCAGCAGCGGTTAGCCTTCCCAAATCATCAGTCAATGCAGAACTACCTTCCCTGTGGCAAGGCTCCAGTTTTCCCCTTAAACTTTTCTCTTATTAGATAGCTGTGTAGTCACAACTTCTCTGCAGCTCCATCTTCCCTTTTCCAACGGATGCCAGAAAGCTATGACCTCCTCATAGAGACCCGGATGATAGCTATCTGTAGCATTTAAGAAGGGATCACACAGGGATGGGCTCTATCCATCTGAAGGGAGGATATTGGTCACTTAATTGAGAACCCTGTCACTGTTGTCATATGCTTCTCTGTTTACATCAGATCTGACTGATTCAATGCCATCAGAGGAAAAGAGTTCGGGTTTTCGCCAGCTGTTCATTTGTTGATTAATTCAAGAGATGTTATTATGAGCCAGGAAGGCTTCTGTGCCCTGTGGATATGAGACAGAGAGCAGTATGCAATTGGCATTCCTAGTCTCCGTTCCAGTGGGGAGAACTGATAAGCAGATAAGAATAAATGCTTGGAAAAAAATGCAGCATGAAAGGTTTACAGAACCCTTGGGGGACTGCTCAAGCTTACAATTTTAAGTAAGGCAGTGAAAGAGACCTCACTGCAAAGTTGAGATGCCACTAAAATCAAAGGGAATGAAAACCAGATGGAGCTGAGAGGAGTCGCTATGTGCATGTCCAGGTAAAAATCCTTCCTGGGAGGGAAAGGGTTTGCAACAATCCATTTATCATCAACTAAGAAATTTTTACAGCTCTCCCTAGCCTGCTGTCTGTGAATGGGGCCCCTGCTTGAATGTGCCCTTTGGAATTTGGACCTTTTCTGTCTCTTAGCTCCTGCAATAGTTTGGATAGAGTTAAAACATGGCTCCCAAGGGTTCATGTATTGAAATCGTCCCTGCAGTGATAGATGAAAAGCATGGAAACCTAATCTGACTGTGGTGTTTAGAAGGATCTAGATGCTGGTTAGGAACACAGTCATCAGCATAAGTTGCCTCACAGTGGTTTTAAAAGAAGAAAGAAGATGGCTAACCTCATCAAACTAATCTCAGTATCTTGTTGTGTGATATCCTGTGCCACCTGGTCTTTGCCGTGAGTGAGGTGGTCACTTGAAGCTCCTAGATATTGGGTCCCCAGAACCATGAGTCAAAATTAACCTCTCCTTGTCATCAGCTATCCAGTCTCAAGCATTTGAGGATAGTAATGAAAAACAGTTCAGTGCATGTTTCCAATATAAGACATCCATCTATTTCTTAGTGCCTGGGATATTAGAGTCAGCAATATAAAATTATCAATATGAAGCATGATTTTTTTTTGAGTTTTGAAAGTAGCCACTTCATATGATTCAATTGACTTTGTTTGACAGAGCTGTAGGGCATAACAGAAAACAAAACAAAAAAAGCAAACCAAAACAAAACAAACAAAAACCATTTATCATGCAAGTACCCATGAATACTCTGGAGGAAGGATTTGATACATGTTAGTTCTCTTCTTTTACCTTTACTTCCCTGAGAGAGTTTTAGCAGCTGAATCTCTCCAACAGTGTGTAAGGAACTCATATTTGACCCTTTCCAGTAAGTGGGCTTTGATGATGGTCACCTTAGGGTAGTGAAGTGAAGGGAGAGATAAGCTTTGGGAACAAAGAGGTCATGGTATTCTTAAATGTCTCAAAGGGCTGGAGCAGTTTGCCTTTGGGCGAAATTGTTCCCTGCTGTTACCTTACATTTTATGCTGGATGCTTTTCCTTACTTGTGTGGTTGATTATGTGGGTACCAGGTACACACCTACTGATGGGAGGAGTGTGGTTTTAACTTACAGGTCAACTAGTAATTTTATTAAAAGAGTGTAACGTGAAGGGGTGCAGGTGGTGTTGAAGTCCCAGAGCAGCTGTATCTAATGTCTCAGCTTTTCTGTCTCCGTCACTTGCCAGCTGTGGCACTGAGTCAAGATCACACACACAAATTGTCCACAGGAGCTGCCATGGGATGTTACACTGGCCAAGGCTTCAGGCTGGTCTGATTGGTTGTTTTTGATGTATCAGAAGTACAGGCAAACACATCTTTCCGCAATGTCAGAATTTACCAAATAACAATAAGTTCACAACGGTAGCAATTTGCCAGATACTCTCACTTTCCTTCATGATCCTGGCCAAATCACATACAGGTTCTTCTGCTACATTATTAATTGATAAATAACTCTGTTACTAATATTGACATATACATGTGAAGGGGTATGTGCATGCTATGGACACATGCACACATGTGGAGGTCAGAGGACAACTTGAGGGAATTAGTTTTCTTTTTCTACCCTGTGGGTTTCCAGGGTCAAACCCAGCTCATGGGTCTTGGTGGCACGTGCCCCCACACAGTGAGCCATCTGACTCCCTCCCCTTTTCTGAGGCTGACCTTAAACTCACTTTGAAGCCGACATTGTCTTAACTTCCTCCTAGCTTGGACTCTCCAACAGTGGGAATGCAAGCATGGATAATCACATCCAACTTTCATTCTTTAACATAACGGTATTTTCTAAAAGTATAAATGTTCTTGTTCTGTTCCAGGCCTTGGAGAGGTTCTGGGTTAATTAACTTACTGGGTCAAGAATTTGGGAGTTGAGAGCCTCCCTGTGATCCTTGGAACATCTGTAGCAGCATTTTTTTTTAACACTATCTGAAGTACTCTCTAGACCTTCTGATTCATAATACTGGAGTTGTGGGGGGAAAAAACCCTGCAATTTATACAAGTCTCCCCATGTAACTTATGCAAATTCAACTCTGAGATCAGAAGACTAGAAGTTTGCACCATAAAGCCTTTCCTTAGGAAAATTGGAGGACCAATAATAAAGTCTAAGTATACAAAAAGGAAATGACCAGATAATATGACTTTGACCCACAGTCTCCAACAATTTGATCAGAAGACCAAACACTTATCTAGAATAAACAGCCCAGGAAATCATCTTTCTGCAAGTCAAGACTTCAGAAAGTCAAAATGAAAATAAATAGACTGCCTGTCCCTAGAGGTAATGTAAGTGTGGCTGCTGTGTCAGTAGATGACAGAGAGGAGAGAGACTATGTCTGACCTGTGAACTTCTGAATGATTAGTAGCCTAACATTCCCTGGAAAAAAACAAGCCTGAAATGACCACCAGTCCAGAGCCATGCAGGCCGGGGAAGGAGGCGGGCAGACCATGCCAGAGATGACCCTTGCTCAATGCCATAATGCATGAACGTGTTTGGAGTTGCCTCAATGTATAACACTCTTGAGGCAAACCCAGACACTCAGAGACCCTGGGAGCCACTAAGAGGAGCAAATTAGTGGTGGAAAGATGGAAAAGAAAGAGAAGCATAAGAATTATTTTATGGGCACAACGAAGAGAGGCAGAAACTGAAGCCTTGTGGGTAATAAGGAACAGCCTAATGTGAGTAGCTGGTAATGCCACCTGTGACTATGGTGGGGTCCTGGCCTCTGTTGCCACCAGTGCCACTTCTCAATCTGTGGCCCTGCAGCAGCAGGAGTCTATTACCACAAAGGCCAGGCAGACATCCCTAGTCTGGGCTGCGACATAGGGACATATTGATGTCCAAGGGTTGTGCAGAACTATCTCCACCCCTCACCTGGGCATCATGGTAGATCTGGCTCTGGGAGCATGAGAGCAAGAAAGCTGACCAGACTCCTAGCCAACTACAGTACTAGGGAGATCACATTGTGTGGATGGGGGAGTGGGAGGTGGGTATGGTGTGGGTGGGGCACAGAGTGGGAGCATGGGAGAGATGGTTCAGCATCTTGTCTGCCATGTGGCAGCATGGGCTAGGGAGAGATACCCTCCCCCAACTTCTCCCCTTGCCACCTAAGGCAGGCAGGAGAGCTGGTCCTACCCCTCACCTGCTGCAGCACTTCCTCACCTGGGCAGCAAGGTAGAGCAGGCCCTGTGGGGTAGAGAGCAGGAGAATCTGTGGGTTCACTAGCTCAACACTAGCCCAGGTTCAGGGCTTTGAATTGGCCCCATTGATGACCTGCTGGAGTGTATGAAGGGTCAGTCCTACAGAACCAAACTACAGGATCTCCGTGACATGGGGCAACAACAGGATAGCTTGAAGGAGTCCCAGTGAAGTTCCAGTATTGATAATGTAGCAGAAGCAAGAGGCCTCATACCAGACTAATGACTCATTGCAATGAGCATTTACAAGCAAAGAAGTGTGGACAAAAGGGTATACTGTAGGATTCACTGACACACTACAGCTTCCACAAGGAAATTTTTTTTTCTGTGTTGGGGAGGAGTTTGCAAGGGTGGAGGGCAAGTATGAGGGGAGGGGGAAATGAGTGGAATGGAGTGCATGGTGTGAAATTCACAAATAACCAATGAAAAATTAAAAAAAAGAAGATAGACTGTTTTGTTTTATTTCATTTTCATTTAGTTGGTCTTTATTTTGTCCATAGAATGAAGACTGGACCAGAAGGTAAAAGTTTTGATTAATGTAGTAAAGCAACGGTGTATTTAGTTTTTATTACTCAAGATGACAGAGATAGTTGATGAGACATGCTGGATGGACAGCACAGCCCTGGAGGAACCAGCCTCCTGTGGGAGCTGAGTGGCAGTAAGTGCACTTTGTGTTAAGCATCTTTATCAGGCCCTTTCTTTTTCTTTTTTCTTTTATGTTCTTTTTAATTGAAAATAGATTCTTTTTCTCATACAATATATCCTAATCACAGTTTACTCTCTCTTGTCTTCCCAGTTCCTCCCCAATTCCCTGCCATCTGGATCCACTCCTTTTCTGTCTCTCATTAGAAAAGAACAGGCTTCTAAAGAGATAAAAACCAAACATGAAAAAAACAAAATGTATTAAGACAAAACAAAACCTATCATATTGAAGTTAGACATTGCAACCCAACAGTAAGAAAAGTGTCCCAAGAGCAGGCACAAGAGTTAGAGACCCACCCGTTCTCACACTCGGGAATTCCATAAAATACTAAGCTAATCACAATAATAAATATGCAGAGGACCTCCTTTCTTATTCATCAGTTTGTATAGAAATAAAGAGGCTCCCTTGGAGGCCAAATACTTTCAGCACCATCTTACCAATTGAGACATAGGTAACAAGCCTTTGGCCCCTGGTTCTTAGGACTCTCCTTGGCATCCCATTCCTGGTAACCTGTTAAATGAGAAGACACAGCAAACACCCTTACAGTAGAACCACACATTTGGCTCTACTGATATTTTAATCCTCAGATCTGTGCATTATTCTTGATGACTGGATAAGGAGCTACTGATTGAGTTTGGCTTCCTGCCGTGAAAAGTGAAAGGTATTTGTGAGTGAATGATTCAGGATGACCTGTAATTGGGATGAGAATTAGCTTCTTTGTCTCAGTGCAGAGGAAAGATAATTGATGCTTTGAAATAGGCTTTACTCACATATGGCCTTGGCCTACATCTTTTCATTCTGGGATTTCTGTGAGTCACATTCCTGGCAGTGGGCAGAGCTGGTGGGTGGGAATGGAGGCTGAGGGCCATGAGGCAGGTTGAGAACACATGTCAAAGTCTGAGTTCAAGATACATTGATTCTTTTTTGCTGATCTTGTTACAGCCACTCACAGCCATGGTATTATATGTCTTTCTGGATGGCCTTCTGAAAGCCTGGGCTGAAGCATGCCATGCTTATTGAGGCACCATGTTCTAGGTGTTCATCTAGTTCGTATTCAAGATGAGCCTGGATCCCATTTGACTGCGGGTCTCCTCTCCTATTATAGTTTCTGCTCATGATTGAATGTCCTCATGATCTGCACTCATCCTGAAAACAGACTGAACCAACAGAGATCTCTGCTCTGCACCTATTTCAGGACTGGCATGTCAGAAACATGGAAATACAAGCATCTGTGCTCTAGCAAGAGCGTCATAATCACCTGAATAAACAAGAATGGCTGGAGTGTGATGTATATGTACACTTGGCTCCTCATACTACAGCTGAGAGCCTGTAAGTGGAGTGCAGAGAATTGGGTCCTGGGAAACCAGAGAAAGTGTTGCTTAAAGGTCTCTGAGGAACCTGTCACACCAGATTCCTGGATAACCATATTCCTTCCCCCATTCTTCCCCAGTGTAATGATTGATTTTGATTGTCTATTTGGAGATAGAACTAAGTAAGAGATAAAAATAAACACATCTTTTCTGTGAAGAATTTTCTTGACTAGGTTCATTGAAATGTGAAAACTCACCCTAAATGTGAGTAATATCTTTCACTGGTGGTTCAGGTATGAAGAGGTCAAGGAGGAAGCTTTTGCATTTTGTCTGATCACCTTTGTGTCTCACTAGTGTAACTTCATCTACTCTGTTGCTGCCGCTGCAACTACTGTTATCATCCTTCATCATCAGATCCCAGATTCTTCAAGCTTCCAATACAGACTGAATACCTGTGGCTCTGTAGGAGTCTGCCAAACCTTTGACATCAGAATGGGAGTTCTGAGGTGTCCAGCCTCCTGGCCTGAGCTGCTACTGGATCTCAGCTCCTTCAGTGTGAAGACATGGATTGTTGTACTATCCAAACTATACAGTATAAGCCAACCTAACAAATCCTTTTTAAGTCTGCATTAATTCTTTGGGTTGGTTCCACTTCTCTGCCGAACCTAACACACCATGTGATATGGTTCTGTAAGGTTTTGAGAGCTGTAGAAAATTATTAATTAGGAAGGTGAGGTATGGAACCAACTTGTTAAACTCCCCAAGGAACCCAGGTAGGTAAGCTTCCATCATACAACTGGATTTAGTCAATATGCAGGAGTCCTGAGCCTGTTCAGTTGGTTCTTATGGGCTGGGCTGGCTTGGTTAGACCATTAATCACAAGGGCATGTTTTGGTGAAGATGTGGGGGATGCTGGACAGGAATATGGTTAGGCCTCACACCTATGTTGTTTTGTGATTTTAAAATCTTCATCATACATGGACCTCCCATAATCTCTTACCTTTAGCCTCACAACTGCCAGAGCAGCCTGGAGCAAGCATTGTTCAGACTCAGAACAGGCAGGGGGCTATTGACCTCCTGACGACCCAGTAAGCAGCTTTAGAAAAGACTGGAACAGTTCATCCATGGGATAGAAAAAAAAAATTTTTTGTCTGTTAGGAAAGGTTGCAAGGGTGGAGGGCAGAGGGTGGGTCTGAGGAGAGATGGGAGTTGAGTAGGAACAGGGTGCATGATGGGACATTTACAAAATAAGAAAACAATAAAAAAAGATAAGGAAAAGGCTGGAACATTCCTTACATGACTCCCTTCATTGCAGAAGGTTGGGATCTGCAAGACAAGAGCAAGGCTCAAGCTATTGCAAGAACAGGGCAGAAATACCCATTCTAGTCCACTCAGATGTGAGTCTGCCATGTCCTTAATCTCTAGTGTTGGTAGCTGGACACAGCAGGACACTGGAACCATACGCTTTCCTATCTCTCATACTTTGCTCCCAACATCACTGTTAATGTACTACCACTACTGCCATTTCTACAACCACATTCTCCATCACAGACAGGCTGCTCCCTTATTGTGAAGCATGACGTCTGCATTCTCACATTTACCTCTCCTTTTGTCTGCCCTAGTCCATTATGAACATTGCTTCTTCCTTCTCCAAGTTCCATCTTTGTTACTTGTCTGAAATAAAATCTCCTATTTGAGACATTAGCTACACAAAGAATAACCTACCAAATAACCTTGAGGTGGAGTTGGTCCTTTGTGCTACGATAATACAGAAATATAAGCACAGGACTGCATCGCAGGAATTAACAGCAGGGTTTTTTAAATTTGGTATTTATCTAAGGAAATAAATTCCTCACTAGGGAGGCATACAATTATATCAGCTTCATTTCAGATCCTTCTGCTCCTAGGAATCTGAGAATTTAGTTTAAAGGTAGCTTTTCCTTATTCCAGAGTTATGTCTCTCTTTAGAAAAAGAGACCATGGTTGCAGTATAGTATTTGAACATAATGTTAGCATATGTGTTTATCACATGTCAGGTTTGATTCCCAGTACCATCAAACACAATACACATATATACACACACACAAAATGGAGAGAGAAATATCAATATGCTTGTCATCTTATTTCAGCCCCCCTCACCTTTTCTGAGGTTCAGTGCCCATTCAAGCAACCACCAGACAAAAGTAAGAACATTTTTTAACGTTATGCTCAATGGTTGTTTTCAAAATGTTGCAATAAAAAAGCCACTGATACCTCAGGCTACATAACACATCCGTTTCTCAGTCCACATGGGCTAAGGGGAGCTAATTTAATCTCATGATTCATTAGCTCATCTATTGTCTGTAATCTAAAACAGATGCAAGACAATTAGCTGAGTATGAATCGCCATGCTATGTGGTCTCTGGTTTTTTGCTGCTCCTCACAGCTCCATAATTTGACCTTGAGTCACAGTTATCCCCACCAAGCTGGAGAGAGGTGTTCCTACTCACTAGGGGATCAGCACTACCATTGTTCACCACTCTAATTCTTTCTTGCAAGGGCTTCTTTTCCTGTGGAGACTCCAAGAAACTGATTTTAAATGAGAAATGCCAGCTTTGGTTGGCAAGAGAGCAGCTTATTTCCTCTTCAAGGTGGCCACCTGGGGGTAGCCCATGAATAGTCAGGTCCAAGTTTGTAACCAAGACTGTGACTAAGATAGGGGCCATGTGGCACTGGGTAATTTGCCTGAAGCTGTGTATGAAGCTAAACCAGAAGAGGCCCCCACGTGGAAGCCATAAGTAAGTGATCCAGTTGACGGTCCCAGCTCAGAACATGTAAGAAAAAGTACCAACAGATGATTTCAAAAGGAACTCAAACCACTGTAGTTTCCTGGAAAATCAGACATTATTAAAGATCAGCAAAGTTGGTCATTAGCAAAGAATATACAAACAGATTTTAAAGATTGTTGCAATGAGGGAGAGACTCCATTGTGATGTGCATGTTTTAAAGAGGGAAAGTGAGGTAGCATGGAGAGAGAGATATGAGTGAACTTGCAAGAATTAAGAAAGCGAAAAACATTACAACAAGCAGAAACCACTAATAAGTTTGATTATAATGAGGAATGCAGAGGTTTCAATGCAATTGTCTTTCCTCCTCCTCCTCCTCCTTCTCCTCCTCCTCCTCCTCCTCCTCCTCCTCCTCCTCCTCCTCCTCCTTCTTCTTCTTGTCTCACACTATAAAATAGGCTTGCTTGGAACTTATGGAGACCTTCCTGCCTCAGGTTCCATAGTGCTGGTATTGCAAATGTAAGTCACCATTCCTAACTTTGGTGGAGTGATTTGTGTCAAGAACTTTTGCCATTTTCAGCATTATGGGGGAGAAAGAACTTTCCTCTCTGTGCTCTGAAGTCCCATTGAATAAATGTCCACATAAACTGGTGGTTTTTCTTACAACCATACACTTGGGAATAATGCAGCAGCAGCGATAGTTGGAACATAGGTTTTCTAAGTACAAATCAGTCTGTTTAGGAGATGGGATGGAGCACCTTTGGAGCTCTAGTCTGAGGAACACTCAGTGACTGGCTAGATGGGTTCAAACAGTAAGACTTCCTCTGTTTTGCTTGAAACTCTACCCATGGCTTAACTCTAGGATGATGTTGGGGTAGTACGATCAGGGTCTTAGAATGGGAAAAGCAAATCACCAGCCAGCAAAGCTGTATCAACTATATCAGGAAAAGCTCAGTTAGCTAATAGTGAGTCTCATGAGGGTGTTGTAGTTTGAAACTATGTAGTAAAGAAGGGCCAGCAGGAGTCAACAGTGGGCTTCTCCTACTGACTAGAGTCAAAGACGTCATGCCACAGAGTGTCAGCACATCAGACCTCAGAGACTTCTGATTTCAGCCTGAATAACTTCCACACATGATGCTTAAGGCAGATGGGACACTCATGGTCTTGTGAGCAGCCTCCAGGATGGAAGAAATGCTCTAAAGTTTCATACCCTAAAATGCATGCTTTATACTCCAATGGCTTAAAGCTATTTCTCAGGTTAGTGAATCAGAGCTGCATTCTGCACCGCCACTTCCTCCCCACCCCCTCCTCCGTGGTTTTCACATCCCCTGTATGGCTGACCTTTGTCTAACATCCTTGCCTCACGAGTAGAGTCACCCTACCTCAGTTTGTTCCCTAGGCATCCTCTCTATGCCAGGTGTGGGGTTAAAAGCAAAGAAGCAAATCTGTGTTTCAGGTTTGCCTAAAGTCCATAGTTTTCTGTGGTAGTACTGAGGACACTACTCTTTCTCTGCTTCCAGTTTAGACTAAATAGACCATTTCCTTCCTGGCCCTCAACCTCTCCTTCAAGCACCTGAAAGACCTCAGGAAAAACGATGAGTATCAGAAAACAGCAGACTGGGAACACGACTCTTTGGGCTTATCTGACAGATCCTGTGTGAGTGGGCATCTAACTGGGACATTTTGTTCCTTAATAGTAATAATGGTTCCTGAAGGTTGTGTGGATGTTTCTAGAATCTGCAATAAGTTATGCAAACTGTAATGGGAGTTTAGCTCTATATCTTGGGTCTGAGGAGCCCGTAAAGTCTAGCCTCCAAAGTACTGTCTCTCATTTGCTACAACAAGGTCACCTGCTCTTCCTGCCTCTTAACTTTGCATTATTTAGTTAACATGTTTTTATAGTATTTCTTTACTCCTGAAATTTTCATGCATGTTTACAATATAATAAGATCATACACACCTCACACTTTTTTCCTTCAAGTGTCCCTGTATTTTTCTCAAACATGTCCCCCTCTCAACTTCATGTTTTCTTTTTTGTAAATAATAATACTACTAATAAAATAAAGTCCCCAAAGTATCAATTAGTGCTGCCCATATGTGCATGAGTTGTAGGGTCAACCACAAGAGCATGAGAAACACACCAGTTGGAACACCCTAAACAAAGAGTGATTCTCCCTCCCCCAGTAGCTGTCATCTACCAGCAGCTCTGCAGCAAGGTGTGGGGCCTGGAGAGCACCTCCCTCAGCTTTGATGGAAATTTTGATTGGTTTGAAGATTTGAATCGGAAATATTCTCTCACAGCCTTGGGCATTTGAACACTTACTCCTCAACTGGTAGTGCTGTTTGGGGAGGCTTAGGTGGTTCGTATTTGTTGGAGGAAGTATGACATTGGGGGTGGGCTTTGAGAGTAAAAATGTCTTACCTACTTCTGTTTGTCCTTGTCATTCAGGATATGAGCTCTCAGCTACTTGTTTCCTTCATCATTCCTGCAGTCTGTTGTCATGCTGTCCCCAACACTGTGGACTGTACCCTCTGGAACCATACCATCATAGTTGAGAAGTAACTAATCCAGAAGACAGTGTTGCACCTTCCTACACTATGAAAGCTAGCCAACAGGCAGGATGTTTCCCTATCAATTACACATTGATTTCTCGGGCTGGAGAAATGGCTCAGCCATTAAAGGCTTGGCTCACAACCAAAAATAAAACCGATTGATTTCTCTATGTCCTGTAACCAAAGCATTTGGTGTCTTCAGCCACAGGGTCTTACCAATTAGTTATGATGGACAACCATGGGTAATGTCAATTGCCTGTGCTGCCTTGGGGACTTCTGGAGCTGTCTTGACAAACAACTCATGGGGGGTATCCTGAACCTCCCATGGAAGTTTTCATTTAATTTAATCCTTGTCTTCCTAGCATGACCTTGTCCGTCCACACAGGGCAATTCTGCTTTGGAGTTAGATTAGTAACTATAGAATTTCAATAAGACTTTTATACACATCGTTGGTTTTAGTTAATGCACACATGACTCTACCCCGACTGTGTCCAATACCTTAACCCTCCATGTGCTTTCTCATATCCTCTGTGTTCTACTATTCCTCTAGTATATACCTTTGATTGAGTTGTGAGGTAGCAGGCTTCCATATTGCTTTTATGTACCCTTCCATTAAATTAATCCCTCCTACTCTCCCAACTTCCCCCTTATTCTGACAACATTCCCTGCTTAAGCTTATCTTTCTTCAGTATCCTTTCTTTCTGCTTTTATTTTGTCTATAATCTACTGTCTTATCTCCCTTACTGTAGTCCTCCTATAGTTTATAAAGTACATACTATGTATCATTCAGGGGACTAGGCTCTCAGAAATAAGAGATCTGTCTGATGGTTGAGGTTAATGGATCATGTGCTCCACTTTTCTCTCCTTCCCGTTCTCCCTTTCCTCAGCTCAGAGCTCCTCTACAGGGTTAACTTTCCTACAATTACCCTGTTGCTTGCTATGGAGGCTGGAGATAGGAAAGGTAGGAAACCTTTTTTTTCCATCAGCAATCCACACATATTCTTCAAGCCAATGTGCCCATTAGTAAAGCTGGTATTTTGAGCTGACTAATTATGTGTACTTTCTGTTTGATTAGAAACCTCAGTTGGAAGAGGATGATTAATTCAAACCCTTAGCATATTATTGTTCCATGGATTTTTTTTCTTTTAGTTTATTGCTCTGAGTTTAAAATTGAAATACTTCACTCCCTAGGCTGGCTCATGAGATCTGGGCTGGCTAGTGATTACAATTCCCCTCCAATGTCAGGATGTTCTTTCTTTTTAAAAATATGATTTTGCTATTTTTTGACAATTTTAAACATACACACAGTGTATTTTGATTACATTCATGCTGACTCCTCCCCCTTAACTCCTCCCCAATCTACCACCCACTTCTTGCCCCTCCCAACTTCCTGTCCCTTTTATTTCTATCTTTTTCTTTTTGTCATATAAACCTCAGGTTTCAATTTGTGCTTCCCATAAGCTTTCCATTAATCCAAAGTACTTTGAATCCATATGCAGTTTCTTTGTTTCTTTTGAATCTATCTTATCAATCCTTTCCTTGGGTCTAAATTTTAGAGTAAGCTCATTTTTATTTAACTCCATGTCCTGTTACTAATTCCAAGATGATACTTGTCTTAGTGCAGTTTTGTTTTTCCTCCAACTTTAGAAAAATGTATACTTTGAGCCAGACAAAAAGGGAGGTAGCCATCTTGTAGAATTCCAGCAGCATTGTTGGCCCCCACTGGTTAGATGATGGTAGAATTCCCCTACTCTCACTTGTGAAAACCCAAACTATTCCAGACATTGCCACATGTCTTCTGGAAACAAAATCTGTCCTGATTAAGAGTGAAAAATGTGCAGGACACAGCAGGAGCAGAACTGTGTCTCACTCTTCCTAACAGGGCCAGGGAAGGCTTCCTAAGGTCAGAGACATTTGACCAGAGATTTGAAGGGTAAGAAAGAGTTCCCTGGTGGTCATGAATAGGTTTTATGGTACAAGCAGGGTTGTGCCCACAATCCTCTGTGATGCTACATTGGCCAAACTCATATTTCCTACCACCCAAAATACATTCTCAAAAATTCTAGTGGTCACCTTCCTGGTCTAGATGACGCCTTTTCATTGTTTTTGCTTATACAATTAGTGGATTCCTTCTATATTCACACATTTCATCTTTGCTGCCTAAACTTAGCTCTGCACTGTCTCTAGAAAGGACTAGCTTCCTCATGTAAACTCTTCTAGATGTAATTTACCTTTTTTTAAGCATGATGTCTACTACACTTAGGACATCAAAAGAGGAACTCATACTATAAGCTGAGGGTATGATCATACTGGATTCAGTATTATGAGGTGTTTTAGACATCACTTCAGATTATCGTATTTTTTTCAGTTAATGTATGTGGCTGTTTGAATTAAAATGGCCCCCACAGGCCCATAGGGACTGGCACTATTAGAAGGTATGGTCTGTTGGAGCAGGTGTGGCCTTGCTGGATGAAGTATGTCACCGAGGGTGGACTTTGAGGTTTCAGATGTTCAAGCCCGACCCAGTATCACTCTCTCTTCCTTCTGCTGCTGATGCAGATATAGAACTCTCAGCTACCTCTCCAGCACTGTGTCTACTTGCATGCCCCCATACTTCCCACCATGATGATAATGGACTAAACTTCTTAACTGTAAGCCATCCCCAATTAAATGTTTTTCTTCATAAGAGTTGCCATGGGCATGGTGTCTCTTCACAGCAATAGAAACCTTAACTAAGACACTGTACATTCATGAGAATAAACGTAAGTTCTACTCACCTGGGTTTGACCATTGGGTAATGTGCTTGTCTAGAGGTTGAGGAGGAGGGAGTCTGGGAGGAAAAAATTGATAGTAACTTCTTCCAGGTGCTAAACTCCATGGCAACACTGTAGTGGGTGGTGATAGTCTCACAGTGGGAGTAAGTGAATCACAAGGAAGCATCAATGAGTTTGGCCATTTATTGATACCAGACCAAGACAGCCTATGAGTATAACCTGATTCTAATAGCGGGCTACTCATGAGGTACATAGGGAGTGGGGGAATCAGCTGATGAAGCAGCACAGAAGCACAAGAGGACGAGTTAGCCATGTATGTCACACCAACATTTTGAAGGGCAATGATAGGTAGAAATACATTTTCTCCAACACATTATTTTTAGTGACACAATTAAAATAAAAATTCTTGAATTAAAAAAAAAACATGTGAGTTAGCAACAAGAGTAGCATCAAATATACTGGATTGGTTATAGCACCAGGAAGCTCAAGACCTGTGGCCTATGAAAGCAGATCCCTGTGGAGTGAGCACCAGATAGGCTGTCCCAGAGTTTCATCTTGAAGTGAGAATGGAGTAAGCTATCACTTGCACTCTCTAGGTTAGCAATATGTGGCCTTCAGAGAACAACTAACTAAATAGGAAGTTAGGATCTGAAATAAAACAATCTCTTAAACTGTGTTTCAGATTCCTGATGGAGGTTGTTCAAAACAGACTCTCTGAAAGCCTTGCATTGGAATGCCAGTGAAGACACGGCTGTCTTGGGAGACCAGAAGGAGGAGTATGTGCTCTTGTTCAAGAAAACCTAGGACTAAACAGTCATTCCTACAGAAGAAAACAATCCTTTGATACAGGACATGATTCATGACTTAAACAAAGTATTTGCAATAAAGTTTATAGGAATATTGTTCTCTTATGGCATAATACTATTTTGATGTTCAAGACTTAGGTAGCCTATAATTTTTGGATAAGAACTAATTCTATCACTCTGAAAAGCAATGTAAACCCAACATGATATATTTAAGTACAAGGCCCTGTGGTGGACCTCTCTGGCTCATGGTAAGTTTATATCCAGTGTCTCTTGCTAAATTTCTTGCTCACATCTTCAAGTTGTTAATGAAGGAGGACATGGATGAAATAAACCAAGGCTTTATATTTGACCCTGTGAAGACACTATCCAGTTCTTGCTGTCTGACTCACCCTGCGATTCAAGGTTCTTCTGGCACCTCAATCATCAAAGAGCCATGGAAACACTGATAGGCCATAGCTGAGCAGCTGGCTGGTGACTCCTACAGCAAACACCAATGACACATGCTGTAGGATGGTCTCACTACAGTAGAAGGGGATGTCTGTAAGGCATGATCAGAGACCTATTTTCTATACTTGAGGAACTGGAGGAAAGTTTAGAATGGAGCACCCGGCCAGACCCTCCCCACAGGCTTATGATGTTCTCTACCACATGGGTCCCAAATGGCATGGCCTATATTTTGCAAATGGGAAATCTGGCCTACTTAATTTGTTGAGGTCAGTAGAAATCCAGGTTCATTCCTGAGTTTTATAAGCCTGGTTGCACCCGGGACTCTGATGTCCTGGACTTTACCCCATGCTAGAACAGTACCAGGTTAAGTTAAATTCACCTGGCTTACTAAATTAATCCCTCTGAAAGCCTATACTACTGTTTGCAAACTTTCTCATTAGGAAAAGTCAAGTTCTCCTCCACTTCGCCACTTGTGCTGCTAACAGAACAGTGTGAGCATTCTCATTTCAACATTGCTATTTCACCAGAGACTGTCATTGGCCAGCAACGTTTGTATATAAAGACAAAATGCATGAATGTATGCTTAACGACACATAAATTCCCTGGATTCAGTAAATATGCACTTTCTTCTGTTTCTGGTATACCTTGAATTTTATCCAAAGCCCAGTGTTTAATTTTCCACAGGAATCGATCAGAATAATACACACGAGTGGCTTGTAGGAGTCTAAAAGCACATGCTATGTATGTAATGTTATGTTCATGGACTCAGAGCAAATGAAACTGGCATTGGCCAGCAACACCATCTCACACAAAGCAGATGTCTATGTGGAAATTTGTATACATTTATCAGTTTCTATGACTACTCGTTAATGTTTCTGTTAGCTCGGCCACCATCAAGGTTTCAGCACCAAGTTCAACAGCACCGTTCTGCTGAATGAATAGGTAACTACAGGGAGATGTGAGATTCTGTACTCTAGAATGAAGATTACGTATATTGGTGCATAATCTTAAAATTATGTGATCCATCACATGAAGGCATGTCAAGAGCTGGTTCTGAGGTCTTTCCTCAGGGCTTGTATCCCTGTCAACTTGCCTGCTCTCCACAACGTAAATTAGCTTTTGTTTTTTGATTCTGTGTGTATGTGTGTTTCTAGAGATTGAACTTACAAGTTTGCACAACCATACTAAATATGCATTCTACCCCAGCTTTATATATCTAGAGGCAAAAGACTTAAAATTCACTAATGGGCACACAAAATATATCATCTTGCCCACTTCCTTAGAATTTGTTTTCTTCTAAACTAAAATTTTTTTTTTACTAAATTTCTAGACTTAGCACAATTTACCTGATTCTTTTAAGTGGTTTAACCTATAACTTCACTTTTTCCCTCAGGAGAGAAAAGGGGAGAGTAGACAGTCATATGCCCAGCTGTAGCAGTTTCTGTGAATAATCCTTTCACACTGGGATGAGGGCAGGACCTGAGGTCATGGCCCAGATAGGAACAGGGCAAGAGAGAGAAGGGCAGATTGGAACACTCATTTGTTCTGGGAAAGAGGTGACAAAAGGTCCCCCCTTTTTTTCTTATGCTAGCAAGAAGTTCATTTATGTTCATTTGTGGTTTTAGGACTTTTAATAGAAACCAAAATTAAGTCACAGGTGACTTGTTGATCACTGATCTAATGCCCTTTGGCTGCGTTTGATGTCTGTGTTTCCTTAATCTCCAATCTCCCTGGTTTGTCCCAAGATTTTAGGCTTCCAGTTGTGAAGTCCTGCAAGGATGGAGCGTAGACTGAGGGCATAGCTAGCATACTCTTCCCGCTCTTATTGACTACTGGATAGATGTTCCTAAAATTTGCCCCATGACTTTTAAACAGTGGCTACCCAGGGCAGCCAAGGAGGATATATTCATGAAGACAAATTTAAAAGGTTATCTGTTCCCTGGGTAAGTGTGGCTCTGTTTCTTGATACTCTTGAGGTAGTTTTGGGAAAAAAGACCTGGTCTCTGTTTTTAATCTTTAAAGGGGAAAAGACATCTTTTCACAGACTTGCCTAATCTGACAGTTTCCTCAGGAACTCATCTCAGCTGCTGCAGAATTCTCTCAAACACTGTCTTCCTATCAGGGAGCAGTTGGCCCTAAGCTCTCTGTGAGAAACAGCTTGTGGCTAGGCACACTCATTGTGTTTTGTTTTGTTCTGACCCAAAGTTGAACCTAGAATGTGCAAAGTGAAATGTTAGTGGCGTGACCTTCTGGACCATGTTCTTGGGCAGCAGGTTGTGGAGGTCAATAATGGTGGGTTCTTTCTGAATCTAGAGGGTGCCGTGGGTTTGTAGCAATGGCTGTTTTCTTTGCCTTTGCCTTCTGTGAACACGACAGGCAGCACTGAGCTCTCACTGAGGGCAAGGAGCACTTCTTCATGGACCTGAGCGTCTGGCAGAAGCTGGGTGAAAGTCTGTCCTTCGTGCAGGTTAAATCTGTGGGAGAAGGAAACAAGAAATAAGTCCGTGACGGCCATTGTCGCAGAGATCCTCACTGGTCTTCACGCAGAGAGTGAGACACTATGGAGTGTTCAGCCCTAAGAAGGTCACGCATCTCATACCTTGCCCCACAAGGCTCAAGGATATTTGAGGAAAAGGAAAAGAAAGACGGTAGGAGTCAAAAGTGCTGGGAAGTGAAAGAAACGGTGCTCTCTGGATACAACAGGGCAGTTACACACTTGAACTAACAGCATCGTAACAGCATGGACAAGACCTGTGCAAACTCAAGCTAGAAAAATATCGCAGCATCGAGACAGAAAGTGGACATTAAATCCCAGTACGAGATGAGGAACTATTGGCTTTGGTAGCTGCTGGAAGAGAGTAAGTTTTCTTTAGTGATGTGATGCCTGGAGGTTTGGACACATGCTAGGGCAGGTTCCCACTATAGAGACTAGTTGGATGTTGATATCCAGCTGGCCTCTGAAGCTTTCATCAAGGGCAAAGTTAAACTCAAAGGCAATTTGTGACTTGGTTGATACTCTTCTTGTCATTCTCTCTTTCTCTCTCTCACTCTGTCTGTCTGTCTCTCCCTTTCTCTCTTACACACACACACACACATACACACACACACACACACACACACACACACACACACACACGCACACACACACACCACACTTCTGTGGGAACTGCTGGAAACCTCTATGATATCCTCTATGATATTAAGGAAAATGCTTGCAGTTGTGGCTTTTGGGGGAAGTATGAAAGCTCTGAGTCCTTACAACCTCTAAAGGTTTAGATAAGGCCTAGAACCTTCAGTAAACCCTGTGTTTTGCCCTTAACATACACCAATCTAGAAAACAAAAGTGTTCTCTTTTCTTAGTAAAAGGAACCCAGTGAGTCTCAGTGTCTCTCTGCTCTTTTCTTTAAGGAACTCCAAGTTCTAGCTTTTGCTGTGCTGGCAGCAGCAATTGGGCAACACAAATTGGACTCAATAGCGAAGAAAAAAAATAAGACTCAAACTTGGTGGGATGGGAGGGTTGGGAGCATGGAGAGTCCGTGGTTTGTCTGAGTAGCATCACTTTACAATATCCCTTTGAGTTCTTCATCTCCCAATTGCCCACCAGAGTCACAATGTTCTCCACAGGGGTGGGGCTATACATCAATGGGCTGCTGCTTAGAGTAACCAATGCTTCTCTTTTTAGAACAGAGTCCAGCATGAAAGCCCTTATGTCACATAATTTCCCAAATTTCTCAGCATTTAAAGTCCTTGTGAGTGGTAAATGGAAAAAGTGCATGTTGAGGATTCCTTTGCTTCACATCCTTTTCCATAACTATGCGAGTTCTCTGAATTGCTATAAGCAAGGGAGAAGATAGAGGGGGTGTGAAGGCTTGACTTGCATCCTACCTTTCCACAGAACTTCCTTGAGCCACACTGGTTCACACAGATCCCTCTGTCTCACTTTCCAAACTTGTGTTACTATTGTGTCACTTGGTGAGCCAAATAGAAGGGGGGGCTTTTCTACTGAAGATTAGTATGACACAAGGAGGACATTAAGAGTCTCTAGGAGGCCCTTTATGTCTGAAGTGTAAGTGCCCACTAGTTAAAGTATTACCCTCTGGCACTGCAGAGTATGATTGGGTTAGGAAATAGAGCATTGTGGCCAGAATTGTGATGCAAATTCAGATGGAGACATTCTGCAATAGAGTCCGCTCTTCATGGAACACCACTAGTGTTGTCCCTTTGAGAACAGAAGAGAGACATGCACAGAGAGAAGGCAGTCCTGTGAAGAAACTGGCCTCAAGAGGGAAGATAGTCTTTGGGAGGATACTGGAGGCATAGATCCACATTAACACTTGTGAGCCAAGGAAAGCCAAGTGTTGCTGGAAAGCACCAAGAAGGTGCTAGAAAGCACCTAGGTGAGAAAGCATAGACCTGGGAGTAACTTGATCTTGGATTTCCAAATTCCAAACATTTAAGAGAATAGATTCACATTGTGTTAAGCCACACAGTGCATGCCAATTTATTGCAGTAGTCCGAGGAGAATTAATACAACCTTCACCCTTAGCAACAACAATGATAAAAGAATTCCCTATTGTTTAAGGAGATGTGCTTGATGTGGTATATGTTTATATATGTGCATGTAATAGCTAATTGTCACATGCATATATATATATTATAACCTACTCAGCCTCTTTCATGTTACTTGTACAGACATTTTCAGGGCTGACCTTTCTGCACTGGACAGCCAATTGGTGTGTCTTCTCTAAGAAAGACCACCTCTACTACTCTCAGTCCTCCTCAGTTGCCTATAGTCTTTTGTGTAGAGTTGAGCCTTGTGGGGTTTTCCATATCCACTTTAGCATGTCCATTGGACTTAAGACTTGCTCAACAAGAGAGAAACTGTGGCTGGTACTGGAAACCTAACTAATTACTCAGTGCTGGTGAAATCATGGCTATTAGAAGAGAACCTATAACCACTAATTCACTAAACCAATATAATCCCTGACAACACCTATAAACATTTGTCCTTATATATACAAATAAATGTATTCCCTACCCCTTATCAAGAAATTTCTATTTGCAACAGATAGAGACCATTACAGAAACTCACCACAATCAAAATTCAGAATTGTGTAGCCCAGCCCAAATGGACGTAGCTACAAAAACACTCCCATATCTAAGGCTCAGGAAACATTGCAGGAGAGGGCCCAGAAAGACTGTAAGAGTCAGAAGATCAGGGAGTTTGTTGTGAGATCAAATCTCCTAGTAATATCAGAAGTTATACCCATAGAGTCTCACCAACATGACTGCCCAAATGTGAGATGAGCAAAGATGACACCAACGTTCTTCCTTCTTAAAAACTGAAGGCTCCAAAGAAACTGAGCAACCCAGCTGGAATATGACGTCATCTCAGTGCTTCTAAAGCAATGCACCCAGGAGATGCCACAAGTCTCTTGTGCTGGTGATGCAGAATTGGGGGAGGAACTCACACAGACAAGTGTCCCAGGCCCAGAACAGTTCCATTTGCTCAAAATGGAGAGTCCACTGGTCAGATACGTTAACATCTAATGACTTAAGAGATTTACTCAAGCCTGGTTATGTTGCCTGATCTTGAGAACCTAGGCTCTCAGAGTCCTGCAAACACACTCTTCTGGAGTCTTACTGTTTCAGAGAAGAGACCCAGAAGAAACAGCAGAGGATGGAGAGGGCTGGTGTTGGTTTGTTTCTGGTCTATGTCTAGCAAGTCATTTAGACAATGACTGTGAACTTCACATCACAGCAGGGCTTAATTATACCAGTTCTCTTCAGTATTGTAAAACAGTGAAGGCTTCTGCCCATCAGCCAATTGGAGCCTAGCCCTGAAGTACACACAATGCCTGTAATTAGGCGCAGCTTGGAGAGCAGACCTCAATTTTCTATCTGTCTATTCAATAGTATACTTGGACATTTAAAAGGAAAATTACCTGCTTGTTCTCCTGCAGGCAACTGGGTCTAAGTTGATAAGACCATATTTTGCCCATGAAAGAAAATTTCAACATTGCTGACACTTTCCATAAGACTGAGAGCTCCTTGAAGCCAGGACATCTTACTCACAGCATTTAGCACTTGCAAGAAGTGTCTTCTGATCAACAATGTTTGTACAATAAGTGAATGAACGAATCTATACAACTGGAAAATTCAGGAGAAAATTTACAGACTCAAACATTTAGTTGCTGTATAATTATTTCTACTCCTCATCACTCAATCTGAACCATAAGAACAGAAATTATAACAAAATCCTGGAGTGTGGCCAGAAATGTAGTGGTGTGGTGTGTGTTTAGATATAGAAAGTCCTAAGTTCAATTCCTAGCACTGTAACAAACAAGAAAATACATACAATAATTTGCTTAAAAATAAAAAAAAACCAAAACAAAACAAACCCAAACCCATAGCTATTTGCAAAAGATTTTGTAATCTGACTATGGACATGGAATTTTAAATTTAGATTTTAAGCTATGAAAATTCAGATGGATGAGTGTAGCTTCTCACATTTGTGGGAGATATAAGGATCTCACAGACAACTCCCTACTCCTCTAGCTCTTAGAACTTTCTGACAACTATCCCACAATGAATAGGGGAAAGCAAAGGAGGCCTCAACACTACACAAAGAACTACAGGCAAGCGAGGAATGTGGAGAGCAGGAGAAAAAGTCTTCCCCAAGGAAGAGAAAACCAACAGGTTATCCAACACCAAGTCATCAGTACTGAAAATATACACATACAAGTGATATTATACAGACTGAGCAAGTTGTATTTGTGTAATTAGGAATACACACATGTTTGTGCATACACACACAAATACTTGTAACAACAATTAGAGAAAAAGATGTCATGAATTTCAAAGAGAGCAAGGGGGTATACTTTGGAGTGTTTATAGAGAAGAAAGGTAAGGGGAAAACCATGAAATTATACTAATCTCAAAAATATTTTAAAATTCAGATGGTACCTAAAAGAAGTAAAATATTCTGTAGGAAAGCAATGTATCTTGTGTGAATTCATACTAGATTTTACATGCTGGATATAGGGTATTCATTGTCATGCTTATCTGGCAAGAATGTTGATGTTGAATGATTTGGTTTCAAAGCTTCTTGGTACATATGGGGTCAGGGTAGGTGGTTGACTCCTTAAATCAAAGGATTTCCTGCAACTCTTCTTTCCTGTTGTCTCTATGAGTATTCTGAAGCTAGTAATTACCTTTTGTTGACCTGGTAATTACTGGTGAGGCAATTCAATTGCCAGCTAACTGTTAGTCATGATCTATTCAGGGTGAGGTTTCAAGATGAAAGCATAAACTTAACATTTAGTTCAGTTTTTGTTATCAAATATTTAATTGTCCAGCAATAGAACAGTTAAAGATAATCTACTTATGACTGAAGATAACCAATGATAACAGGCACTGTCGCAGTAAACATACATACTTGCATGTATTTCAGTGTGATGTGCTAAAGACTATTTCTACCACTCCCAGTATTTCTCAGTATCCTCAGTCCTCCTTTCTCCCCAGTGCTGGGATTGCTGGTATATATCACCATGGCTGAATAAGCATTTGTCTTTTAAAAAATAATTATTATTTTGATGTGTGTGTGTGTGTGTGTGTGTGTTTGTGTGCACGATTGAGTTTGTATGCATCATGTACATGCGGGAGCTAATGGAAGCAAGAATAAGACATTGGATCCCCTGGGACTAGAGTTACAAGCAGCTGTGAGCCCTCACTGTAGGTGCTGGAAAAACAAACCTGGGTCCTCAGCAAGAGCAGCAAGTGTTAACTGCTGAGCTGTGTCTACAGGGTTAACATTTGGCTTTTTAACTACATTTCATACATGTTTAAAATATTGACAAGAAGTCTGTAAGGTTTGAGTTATTTTCTCTCTTCACACCCCAAAGGGACCTCAGAATTAAATGACTTTGTAAGGTTATGTAGCTAGAAAGTTAGTTCTCTGGAATAGAAAACTCCTCCTGCCCGTTTCCAAAGCTAGATCCTTTTCTCTGAAAAGACGTGGCATTGGAGGAGTGAAAAGGAGACCCAGGTGCTGTTATCAACTGACTGTGTGTTACAAATACACCATAGGCATCCTCCACAGGTACTCTGTGGGACACTTCAAGTGACTGAAGTGACTACATCAGACGCCGCATTTTCACAACATTTTGGGTAATGCTGGAGATCTAACCCATGAACCTGTGACAACTGGTGAACATGCTGAGTAAGAACTCTGCCACTGAGCCGCCGTAGCCCTTAACTAGAAGCTTCTGAAAGTGAACTGGATGTAGCAGATAGTGTCCATTGTCCACTGCTCAGCTCTTCCTCTTTGGACTCCTCTTGCCCACTCTCATGTTTCCCCTCCCCCTATGCAACTTTAAGCTTCTTTCCTTTCCAGCTTTTTAAATGTCAAGACACTCTTGACTCTTAGGAAGAATGCTCGCAGGCTATCAGAACACTGTTGTCTCTAGTATAGAACTTTAAATGTTGGGATATTCAATTCCTCTGATGTAGCCCTTGGCCTGTAGGTGAAGAGTACAGGAATGTGAACATCTTTCTGGGCTCAGGAGAAGACCGTGTTTGTGTATATATATCTCATACTGAGCTCTCTTGTAGGCCAATCCCGGCTCCAAGTACTTGGGCCATGGTGGCCTTGACTGTTTCTTCTTACGTCATGCTTCTCTCACTCTGTATTTGTGTTCCCTGAGAGAATGTCCTTAATGAATCCTTTACATACACACACACACATACACACATACACACTCACGCACGCACACACGTGCACACACACACGCACACACACACACACATAAACACACACACACGCACACGCACACACACATACATACACACATACACACACATACATACAC
>CAJQZJ010032893.1:1629962-1642591 GCA_907164525.1 Lophiomys imhausi
ACGCACACACACATACATACACACATACACACACATACATACACACATATACATACACACACATACACTCACGCACACACACATACATGCATACACACACGCACACACATACACACACACGCACACACACGCACACACACATACATACACACATACAAACAAACATACACATACACACACATACACACACACATAAACACACACACACACGCACACACACAAACGCACACACACATACATACACACATGCACACACACACATACACATATTCACTTTAGAGCTCGTTTCTGGGTAACCTGACCTAACACAGTATACTGAGATTTATAGTTCAGTCTGTACTTGGATGGGTTCCTGAGAAAGGCTAGACTATCTCTCAGACATCTCTGATAAAAAACAAAGTAATTCTTATCTGTGTGGGATGGCATTAGCATAAATATGCCCCAAGACAGGAAATCAGATGTGATAGTTGCTCAAGGAATCAATCAAAATTTATTAAAATTTTGCCCGGCCCCACCTGAGCAACCGGGTCACCTACCAGCACTCTTCCTGCAGGCTTGCTGGTTGCAGCTTTGGAATTCTGGGGGTCTGACTTCCAGGTCACAGAGACACTGGTCTTGGTCTTCAGTCGTTCTGTTCTCTGAGGGGATACAATGAACAGTCCTCTTCTGAGAGCCACCGCCACAGGAAGTGGTGCACTGAAAGAGACACGCAGAAAGAGTTGCACTTCTCCCCCAGGACTATCAAAGGAACATGGTCTAGTCCCTCCACAGCCAACTGAGAGAAACATCTAAACTACTGAGAGCCCTTGGAGCCAGGCCCACAGTCAGAGCGCATTGTAAGAAAACAAAAACAAAACAAAACAAAAAACACTGTACTGCTGGAGTTGAAATCCAAATCAGTCAGTGAGTTTAGGAAGACCCTCATGTGAGAGGCTGTTGGAAGGACTTTAGCTTAGCATGCTAGTGAGTTCTCTGTAGAATGTGTTTATCTTTCCACATTTGAGCATGCCCTCCTGTTCCTATGACACAGCTACAACACTGGGGTCTAGATACCTATGTTAGTATCATGGAGCCATGCCTACTCTTCCTTTCTTGACTCATTCAGGAGCAGGTAGTTGAGCCAAGGTGGGCCAGCTAGTCACTTCCATGGGAATTTGTAACTGAGACACAAAAAGAGATTTCATTTTAGGGTGAATGATGCAAAAGTGAGAGGGGGTGGCTACACTTCCAGTGCGGGCTACGCTTCCTGCCAAGCCAGAGTAGAATGAGAAACTAGATTTTCTGTTGCAATATAGCAATGTAAGTGGGGTGGAGTACATATTCAGGAAGTACGAGAATGAAAGATGTTTGTAGAGGTTACAGCCTTGATTCTAACTAAAACTCTCAACCCAAACACTCACTTTGACATAGTGAATATATGACAAACATTCATCTTGACACTATGAATACACGATTTGAAACAAAAGGAGAAAGGTTGAACTGAAAGGAAAATAGAAGGAAAAAAATCACTATTTAGGCTATGGTGTTTTCGGTTTCTCTGATCCAGTACTGATTTGGGGCTAGAGATCAGGCATGAGTAGAAGGGAGGATGGTATTAGGGAACGTGAGACTGGCATGGAAAAGAGAAGTTGGAGAGAAAAGGCAATGGGAAATGGACATAGGGCTGAATGAAGCCTATAGTCTAAACAGGGCAGGAATGGGTCTATAGGCCTTTGAGTTTCATATTTGCTGGACTATGATTGATCTCCAACTCTACTGACACATGTAACAGCAGTAACAGCAGGACTGGACACCAGCAGCAGGAGGAAGAGTCTCTGGCTTGTGGAAGCAACTTCCTGCAGGCAATTCTTGAGAATGTAAGAAATTGTGGCTATTTTCTAAAATTATCATATTTAAGGTAAAATACAAAGAAAACCCGTAAAATTTACTATTGTATTGTGTTCTCTCTCTCATACACACACACACACACACACACACACACACACACTTCCTTTTTCATTTTGTTTCTGAGACAAGGTCTTGTTATGTAGCTCCTCTGGCCTTCAATTCATGATCATTCTGTTTCCCCTCCCAAGTGCTGGGAACCCAGGTGCATGCCACCACACGAAGCTTTACTGTGCACAGGGAGCAGCCTTAAGGACACCCACAGTGTATACCAACCATCTATTGAACTTTTTCATCTTAGGAACTGAAACTGTATTTTTAAACAACTTACCACCATCTTCCAATCTCTACCCAAGCCCCTGGAAAACACCATTATATCTTTTTAATCGCCTTTGATTGCTGTAGGAATCTCACTAAGTAGAATCAGACCATTACCCATTTGTGACTAACTTACTTCAATTAGCATAATTACTTCTAGTTCTTCTGTGTTGTAGTGTCTATATTTTCTTTCTAAGGTGGAATAATGTCTCCTTTATGTCTGTTCCTCATTGCTTTTACATTCATCCACTGAGCGACATTTATGTTGGCTCCATGTTGTGGCTACTGTGATACACATACACGCCTATGGTTTTTATTTTATACCACATTTTGTTATTTTTTTGTACATTTGGTTTTTTTTTGTTTGTTTCTTTGTTTTTATGGTGAAAAAGTATATATTTAGAATTAGCTAGCTGGACTCAGTTTAGATGATCCCAATTTTGTTGACAACATCCAGAAGTGTCATTAATCAGGAGCCAGCTGAAAGTTGTCAGGCCCTATCTTCTCTCCTCAGGCCTTGTCAGGGTTTTGGCTTGGGCCACATCAGTGTCATAGAGCTTCTTCTTGGCCTCTTTGACGTGTGCTCGCTGGCTTTGGCACCCATCATGAACACAAGTGTATTGCTGTCTTCTGTCTTCTTCATGGCTGACTCAGCGGTCAGAGGGCAATTTGATGATGGCACAGCTGTCGAGCAGGCTTTGGACTTATGGGAGGTGGGTGTTGTGTGGATCTTCTTTATGTGGTCCTGAATGCCTTCAGCACTGCTTTCTTAGCTTTCAAGGCCTTAGCTTGGTGTTGGCCTTGAGGGAAAGGGACTTCCTTCTTCATCCTTAGCACCATCTTGGCAAAAGGGCATTTTGTTATTTCTTAGACTTATCTTTCTTATGTGCGCAAAACTTCCTGAAGCAGAATCAAGTTCCCCATTCTTCATGCTTCACAACAGTCAGCATGATCTTCAACAAATACCCACTATCTGGCTGGTTCTAAAGCTTGCCGAAGAGAAAAGTCATTAAGTTTAAAAGAATCCATTTGCCATTTGAAATATGTTTGGAGGCTCAGAACAATAGATAAGAGAATTTCCAGATGAGGATACCACTAATAAACTCTGAATACTGCCACCAAAACCTCATTTCTCACAGAGATCTCCTAGACAGATGACAGGATAACAAATGTGACATTTTCTTAATGTGTACTCATCTAGTTAATTTTACTGTATATAAAACATGAACTATAACAGTGAGCAGCATGGGGTCTCATGATTGAGTTTAAAAGTCAGAGTTTCCTGTGACTAAATCTGTATATAATTTTAATCAAATCTTCCACAAGTTTTGGCAAGAAACAATGAAATAACTACTCAGGTAAAACATTCAGTATCAATAAAAATCTGTCACAAAGGCCAGAAGGAAGAAAGACAGGATAATCAAACAAGATTCTGAAAGAATCCTGGACTTGTACTTGGGGAATTTGAGATTTCTGGTTTTCTATTTATCGCCCATAATAATTTAATCCTCTTTTCTTTTTCTGTATCTGTAAGATAAGATTGTTGCATGAAGATTGAGTGTATCAGTTTGTTTTCCTGTTGTCATGATAACCACTGACCACAACTGTCTTGGGGGAGGGAAGGTTTTATATGGTTTATAGGTCACAGCTACCATCTAGGGATGATGAAGCAGGAACCTGGAGGCAGGAACTGAAGCAGAGCCCATGGAGAAATGGTGCTTACTGGGTTTCTCCCCAGCTTGCTCGGTTACATAACCGAGACCAACCTGCCCAGTGGTGGCGTTGTCCACAGTTGAGCCCTCTCACACTAATCATTAATCTATTTTCTATAGACATCAGGTAGGACAGGTCAGAACCATGGCAGAACTTGTCTGTGGGATAGGGAACTTTTATTTCCCCCCCAAATATTAATGACACAGTGATATTTATGCAACAAATAAATGCTGGGAGTATAATTAATCTGTCTCTCAGGTACAGTTTAATTATTTTGTTTACTTCTCCATCAAACAGTCTGGCCATCTGGCAAACTGCTTTGTGGGCAGAAGAAAGTTCTACATTTACAAAGTCAGTCTAAACCTAAAGTTTTAATGCGTGAGTGACTATATTTGGATCTAAGAAGAGATAGTGTCCCAAGGACTTGAAGCCCAAAATAACCATTCTATAGGCATGCTGCTTCTGAATATTTTTGATATTTCATCTTTTCTCTTTTGAAAATATTTGTTTTTTTTCTTTCTCTCTTCTAAACTCACGATAATGAATATGGACTCATAGCAGCTATGAAACAATCTTTGGCAGACCTCATAGTACATAGGGGAAAAGCAATGAAAGTGAAGCACATGGAAACATGCTACATGTCAGTGAGTGTAGTGAACATCCACCATGAGTCCAAAGGAAAATGGATAATGAGGCTAATGTGGAGGGGCTGGAGAGATGGCTTAGCAGTTCTGAGTTCTCCCTACTCTTCCAGAGGACCCAAGTGTGGGTCCCAGCACCCACATCAGTTGGCTTACAATCCAACCCTAGGGTACGCCATACCTCTGCTCTCCAAGAACATTACACTCAGGCATGCATTCCCATACACAGACATGCATGCAGATGCATCATTAAAACATAGGACACAGTTGCTATGAAGGGGAAAATGGGAAAAATGGTTGGGAGAAATTTACCTGGGGACCAGGGAAGGAGGGAAGCCCATAAGAAGAGGGGATATATAAGATACAGGATGTTTGAAAATGCAATGGGGAGTCATGTTAGTTTATGCTTACCTAAAATTACATATAATCAATACATCAATACATGCACACATATCTATACAATGTAATTGAAATTGTGCCAGTTGGGATAACAATGCTTTCTTCAAAACCATAGACTGTATAGCAAAAACCTCAGTTCCAGGCATGGGAAATTGTCTTTCAAGTCAGAGAAGTGAAAGAGGCCATCTCAAACAGTCAAATAGACTATTACTGTTGCCCTGATGCCTTCCAGAAAAAGAAGGTAAGATCTTACTGCTAAAGATACCACACATTTTAGACCCAGGACTTGGAGGAATAGATCTGCTCTGGAAGTCTCCTACCTGAGGATTAGCCCCCATGTTATCAGAGGAGCTATGCAAGCTGACAAGGGGGAAAAGCAATCAATGGTCTTATCCAGATGTAATGCCTGTGAACCACAACAATGACCAGCATAGCAAGATATTCTGAAAGGACAATAATGGCACTTATTATATCCTGGGGATAACCAACAGCTGTGTAATTGGGCTTAGACCTGATCAATAGGAGGGAATTAATGTTTGGCACTGTAAATTCAAACAACCATTGACTGGTAAGGCATTGGCATTTAGATGAGAACCCACTGTTGTCATTTTCCTAAACCAATATAATTTCTAACTGCATTCTAAATATTAATCCTTATGTGAACACATGAGTATAGCTCTCATCTTTCATCAAATATAGTAATATCATATAAAAATAATAGGATAAAAGGTTGGATTATTGAATCTACTCTTCAACTCAGCTATTCTCAAATAAGATTATTTTTGCTTACATTGATGTGGGTTATTGTATATTGATATAAGTTTAAGGTTTTCATTGGTATAAATCTTTGTATATTGATACAAAAATTAAGGTTATTTTTGTTATAACATAATGTATATTTAAGCTCTCGTATAAGGCATTGGAACTTGGCCACTCATTTAAAAATTCAAGATTTTGTTCCACTATTTTTAAAATATGATATTACAAATTGTTTAGGATAACTAAGTAATGTAAGTTATTAATCATTCAATCAAACTCATGATCATATCAGATACTAGTCTAGTTTATCACAGAAATATGCTTTCCAGGTTAAACAGTAAATAGTTAGAAGCAAACATTTGCTTTTCCAAATGTGCTATAGATAGATGATAGATAGATAGATAGATATATATATAGATAGATAGATAGATAGATAGATAGATAGACAGATAGGTAGATGATAGATAGATAGATAGATAGATAGATAGATAGATAGATAAGTAGGTAGATGGTCTTCAAAAAACCTCAGAGACCTACAGAATATGGCATTTAAAGATGTTCTATTAATTTAAGGCTTTTTGATTTGAGACATGTCAGCTCCTGGCAGCACGCCATTTGAGTTGAATGAGGATGATGAACATTGAAGAATCTCCTTTTGGAGATGACTTCATTAGTGGCAAGCTAGCCACTGGAAAAAGAAAGTATCTTTGCTTCAACTGAAGACAGAATGCTGTCCAAAATGGCCAAACTTTTCAGCTATACTGGGGTAGTAGTCTTAAGATAGATGCTCCAATGTTATAGAGAAAATTTGGGGACACTCCAGGCATCCCAATATCTGTCAATTTTATAGTATTGGAAGGTGCCTGCCTGCACTTCCTGCATACTCAGGTAATATTTATTCCGTCTCAAGTTTCTGTTGGGTTGGAGACTAGATAGTCATAATTAAATTTAAGTTGTGAAAGATCTAAGAAAGTATTTTAGGGTCTAAGGAGATGTTTTAAGGATAATAAATACAAGCTGGAGGATGTAAAATTTTAAGTTGTAAGAAGGTTGGTAAATGAAGGCTAGAGGGTCTAAGCAGGTGTTTTATGAAGGTTGAAGGAAGTTGTAACAAGTGTTTTAAGGTTGGTAATTTCAAGTTGTGAATGTTAGAGAATATAGACTTAGGCAGTAATGAGAAAGTGGTTTAGGTACAGAACTTTGAACACTGTCATTAAGATAAATAGGGGAGTACTTTCTTCAAGATTGATAAATACAAATGGACTGGACATTGTAATTGTAATTCTTTCCTGACAGTTCTTATAATTGTTTTTATTGTATATAGTTTATTACTATAAGAGAAACTGCTTTTATTGGACCAAAAAGGGGAGGTGTTGGAGTACACTGTGTGAAATTGTGTCTCTGTCCTTCCTTACCAAAGGCATTCTCTGATTGACTTTAATGAAAATCTTAAAAGCTGGGCAGGAAGTGAAAGGTGGTACTTCCTGGTAGGGAGAAAGGGATTCTAGGAAGAAGAAAGAGGAAGGTCCTTTTGCTAGGATATATGAGAGGAGACAGATGTGACTATGGGTCTGGAGAGTATATAGCTGGCTACATGACTGGATGGGGCGAGGCGGTCTGGTTAACTTAGATGAGCTACTTGAGTCTGCCAGCTAAGACCTAATCTTTGAAACATTAAAAGGTCTTGGTGTCTGTATTTTTATGGCTAAAGGGCTACCACAGTCCTACAACAATCAAAAAAGGTTTTTTTTCTGTTTTTACAGTAGAAAGAGTTCATTACAGAAAGCTGAAATTGATAAAAATGCAGAGCTCAACTAACTACAGTGTACCTACCCCCAATTAATATAATTACAACATAACTCCTACACCTAAGGGTCAGGGAAAATTGTAGAAGAGGAATCAGTAAGATTGTAACAGCCAAAGGACCAGTAATTCTGCTGTGAGAGAGTCTCTTCTAAAAAATAAATAAATAAAAAGAGGACATGAAGTATGGGTTGGAGTGAGGTGAGGAAGAGGGTTGGATCTGGGGGGATGAAGAGTTGGGAGTGAGTGAAGATAATGATACATTGTGTGAAAAAAATCTCAAAGAATTAATATGAAACAAACATTTAAAATCACCATAAAATATTAAACATGCCCCTTTTTATTCAATTCTATAATCTCCAATATTAGCAATAAATTTTCATGTGAAGATGTCTGCACATTTAAAAATTTTTAAATGTGTTATAAAATGTCTTTGTAATAATAATAATAATAATAATAATAATAATAAGAAGAAGAAGAAGAAGAAGAAGAAGAAGAAGAAAAATACTAAATGTAAAGCCAAGGAAGAACAAAATAAAGCATAACCAGCTCTTACCAGGTCCCAATTCCCAGTGGCCCAGTGGCAGCAAAGGTGTCTGCTGCAGGGCACAGTGGATGCAGGCCTTTTTGTCCAGTCACAGAAGCCTCCTGGGCAAGACACTTCTCTCTCCTGAACACCACCTCCACAGGATCTAGAACACTGACACACAACACGGGCAGTCGATACAAAGTAGATGCTGGTATATCAATTCTAATTTTTCTAGGACACAGCCAGAAGGATAGCAAAAGTTTGATATGAGAACCTGGACCATCCTCACAGGCTCCTTAAAGGCATGGACTTTCAGAACAGATGTTAGGTTATCTGCATATCCAATGTAAAAGAGCAGACATGATGGTATCAGTTTTGCTTTCTGGCATATGTTTTTGATAACAAAAAATATATAATGTTTAGTTTTTTTTAATTTTGATTATGGGGCTGGAAGAGATGGGTTAGCAGTTAAGAGCACTGGCTGTTCTTCTAGTGGCCTCAGGCTCAATTCCCAGCACCCATACAGCTGCTCACCCTGTCTGTACCTCAAGTTCCAGAGGATCTGATGGTCTCTTCTGGCCTCCGCAGGACCAGGAGCACCAGTGGTGTCCAGACATACATGCAGACGAAACACTCATACATGTAAATACATTTTTTAAAATTAAAATACAAATGATTAGCTCTGTCACCCTGGATACCTTTGGACATACATATTGCCTGCTTCCTATTGCGAATCTTCCTTTCCCACTATGCAAAAAAAGTTTTAGAATGA
The DNA here is from genome assembly GCA_907164525.1 of Lophiomys imhausi. Lineage (NCBI taxonomy): Eukaryota > Metazoa > Chordata > Mammalia > Rodentia > Muridae > Lophiomys > Lophiomys imhausi. Next base: position 1,638,781 of record CAJQZJ010032893.1, read on the forward strand.
AAGTTTTCTTTAGCTAGAAAAATTTATGGGTCTACTGAGAATTGTGATACTCATAAGACAAACTCAAGATACCAAGGTGGATTTCTGTAGGGACACACCTCTAAAATGTCAGGTCGTTGCTTATCAGAATGATTTCATATGATATATGGTCTCATATGTGTGATGCTTCTAAGAGGAAATTAATTCATGAATAGTCCTTGAAAAGAACACCTTGGAAATGCCTAGTTACACAATGGTTACAACAATAACAAGCTGTGGTTGGCTTATCAATGTCAAGTCCATCACAGAAGGCACTATGTGTACGTGGTGTCACAGAAAACAGGAACATTATATACAGTTAGCCATATATGCACAATAAAAGACCTAGCATGTTGCCTTCAAAAAATTACAGATATGAGAATCACCCTACATATTGCCTTCATTTATTCAATTTATAATCTTGTAAAAAACAAAGTAGAATTCCATCTTGGAGTTCCTGTGGATATGCATCTGTGCAGATGGGTTCAGGGCCACTTGACCAAGTAGAAGGAAGGCAAGGTAAAAAATTGTGATGGATTGGTGGTTCTCAGACCAGCAGTATCAGCATCCTCACAAAGAAGATACACTATAAACTCAGAGATTCCCACCTGAAACTGCTAATTGGACCCTCTGGGAATCATCCCAACCCTCTGTATGTTGACAAACCCTCCAGATGATTTTTGAAACATGATAACATTTGACAACCACTCATGTAGAGACCTTGCCATAGCTAAAATGCATCAGCCTTTTAATTAGTCTGAGAAGGCTGACATTTCCCAAATGGTCCAGAGTGGTCTCAGGATGGCAAGCCGTTAGATAGAGAAGCATTATGGCAGGTCAATGAAAACATCTAAAGGTATCCAATCTCTGAATAGTTCTAGGAGTTACCATTCCCATCTCCATTGTGTCTTCAAAGAGACACCATCCAACTTTGTGATTTTCCCAGAAAAAAGGACATTTAGAAAAGTTGGTGGTAGAAGGCCTTTGGGGAACAGATTGATATTGGGGCTCCTCAACTACTGAGGAAATACAAAGACCACAGGTACTCCATGATTTCTATAGTTGAGTAAGAAAGAGAATGAAGAAAATAGAGGACAATGTCTCACTGTCTCATACCACCCCAGGAGACACCACACAGTGCTTCTGATAGCTAGGAATCAAAGGAGTTAGTAGCCCAGAGTGAAATAGGAAATCCCAGCTTTCTGTGCTAAGTCTGTGTCTCCAAGCTGTGGATTTTTCTGTTCCCTTCCTGTGAGCTATGCAGGTACCCCTAAAAGAGTTAATGATTCAGTCTTTCTCTCTCATTCACTCTCTGCTCCACTCTCACTGGGCCAAATTCTATAGAGCAGCAGGAACTCATACCAGAGTCTGCCTGACATTTGAATGAACACTTTATCGTTTATTTTCTAGGTGTGTAACCTCAAGTGTATTTCTTAACCTCGTTGAGTTAAAATTTCTTTATCTTTAAAATGGAATGAATAAGGTGTAACACCCACATCACTGTGAGAATTAAACTAGGCAACAGATAAAATACAGCTTGTACACACTCACAGTACATTAAAGTTTTAGATTCTCATCTTTCTTTGCTGCATGGGTATACTTGGGAGCATTTTTAGCCACTAATATATATATAATGGAGATGAGACTAACATACTTTGCCAGAGAGAAATATCCTTGTTTTCATGGTCTAGACACCAAAATCCAACAAAGATCATTTTCTCACAAAAGAGACATGCACACTTTCTTTTATTTGTGCAAACAAACATCTGGGTATTTAATTGAGATATGAATCTAAAGTTATATGGTGTGCGAAGGATCTGACCATTGTTCTCAGCCTGACTGAAGAAGGCTTAGACAGGTATGTGAGGCTCTTATAAACATCTCATCAAAGTAGTCTATTTTGAGTCATTTCATTGTGTTCATATCCCCAGCAGGGTCCCTAATTATTCAATATATCCATTGTGACACCAAGTTCTAATAAAATACTGCACTGTCATAGCTAAATCCATACCGTGTCATTTTCTCAGTGGAATTCTGTCATCTCCCGCAAGGTTTTGATCTGCTGTTTCCCCCATACAGGATGGGGTCATTAAATGGAACCAAGTCTCTGGCATGATTCCAGGGTGGTCTTTTGCAACTTCTATACTCGTATGTTAATACTATAATCCAAGATGTACTAGATTCAATCTCTGTGATGCTGCATGTCCCTTCTGGGTGCCATACCTGGCTCCAGGGTCCCACTTGCCATTCTTCACAAGGCTCCTGGTTACAGCTCATACTCAGAGGAGGAGGAATGCCAGCCAGGAACTGGCAATGAAATGGCCTTAGGCTCCGGTGGTGGTCCTGGCTGTCCATGCACTGAATCTCACGAATCTTGAAGCCCCCACTGCAGTTTCTAGAACACTGAATGGAGAACAAAATCAGAGTTAACAGCTGAATCCTTGGCGTTAGGACTCCACACTCCATCACTGTGGAAGCTTCAGGCTCATAGCATGAAGAAAGAGGTCAAGTCTAGTCTTTATGTGCCCTGCTTCCCTTCATATTTTTGGAGAGGCAACCACATAAGCAGATCTCCTAGTGAGGGCCTCCTGGTGTCAAAAAACTTGTGTTTCAATGTGTGAGAGTTTGGAGGTCTGTCAGCAGTGAGTGAGTATCCCAGTTTTGTCCCTCGCTGATTATGAGCCTTGGATACACTTTGAGCCTCAGAGGAAATATTTGTAAACTGAGATGTTTAACTGTTATCTCACAGGCTACTAGTAGATGAGAACTTGTCCTGGTAGCACAGGTTACAACTTGACTTAGAGGGTGGTCATTCTTGGTGATATCTGTATTCACTTCAAGCAAACCAGATCCAATGACTCTTGGGATGCAGCAATTTAGTACCAATGGGAAGACCACTCTGACAAACTATCTTCCCTTCTCCCTCAGGCTCCACTACAAAATGGCTTTACCTATGCCTCAAAAAGCAGCCTACATTATCACATCTCTTAGGAAGGTATTATATTAATAAACCAAGTAACTGTTCAGTGGTTTGACTTACAGGAGTGAGCAAAGCTGTCATCATCTGCCTTGGACACTGAATGTTTTCCTTATGGGCACATATCTACAGAAAGCCTTCAGACAGGCCCCATTAATAGCCCTCTTCCCCTGGTTCCAACCCTGTGAAACAGTCCCTGCATCCTGTTCTGTATCTGAAAATTTCAGGGTTCTCTTGTCAGCTTTCAATGTCATTGGATCAGGATAGCACTGGTAGCTTAGGCGGCCTGAGGACAGAACTTCATCTCTCGTCTGCTTCTGATTTGATTCTAGTGCTTTCTGGATCCCTTCGCTTCTGCATTTGCTGCATGTTTGGGCCTGAAATGTGAGCACTGGAGGCAGATGTCTACATCCACAAGCAGACTCTCCTAGGTTAGCAGTGTGCCCTGTGCTCCTTCCTGAGATCCTAAGTGTCCCTTCCTCTGCTTTATGAATCACATGCTACTAGTCTTTTTTTTTTTAAAGCATCAGATTAAATGAGAACACTTTTAAAACACTTTACTTACCATAGTATGTGTGTATGATATGTATGTATTAGCACATGTCTGCCACTGTGGCACATATGTGGAGCTCAGAGGACAGCTCTGAGGAGCTGATTCTCTCCCTCCCACTTAAAAAAGGTTCTGGGGCTAGAACTTAGGTCATCAGGCTTGTGAGACAATCACCCTTTCCCATATCACTACTTCTTAAAATGGAGGTCTTCCTTAAACAAAACTTAAAATAGAGGTCTTCCTTACATAAAACTTAAAATAGGGGT
>CAJQZJ010032893.1:1642601-1662139 GCA_907164525.1 Lophiomys imhausi
AAATAGGGGTCTTCCTTAAATAAAACTTAAAATAGAGGTCTTCCTTAAACAAAACTTTCTCCTGCTGCTTCTTTCAATTCCTTCTCTCTCCATGGCATAGCACCTGAAATGCAAAAGACCTCATTGATTTTGCCCATAGTTTCTGTCAGATTGTCACTGCCACCGAAGAAGAACCCTAAGTGTCCAAAGAACCCTAAGTGTCCTGTTCAGCACTGCAACACAGCCCTTCGCATGGGGCCAGGCAAGAATGAATGGTCAGAACGGATTTGTTGAATCAAGAAAATGAAATTGAGAAACTACTAGTTAGACCCCTAAATGGTACACCAATCTCCTCATCAGGACCAGATAAGCAGCATTGCCTGCAATCCCTCCCTCTCTCCTTCCCTCCTTCCCTTCCTCCTTCTCTCGATCCCTCCATTCCTTTCCTTCTTCCTTCCTACCTCTTTCTTTCTACTTTCCTTTTTGTCTCCCCCCCCACCCGCTTTTTTTGAGACAGGGTGTCTTGCCATGTGGCCCAGACTAGTCTGAAGTCATGAACCTCCTGCCTCAGTCTCCCCATTGTGAAAATTACAGGTATGTGCCTCCATGCCCAGCAACAGTTTCTTTATCCTCTCAATTCTTTAGAATGATTTCATTGACAGTCTTGACTGAGGAAGTGTACCACCAAGAAAGGATGTATATTAGTGGAGGATGACTATGTGTTTGTTGTCTGTTGACTCTCCTCTCTAATCAGGAAACATCATACACTCCTGAGTCTCACAGAAATCTTCATTCTAGGGTTATGGCTGAGCAGAGAAAATTCCTCAGACTCTTTCAGTAGAAGATTCCAAAAGTACTGTTCACCCTTCTCCCACTGTCTAGAAACATGCATCTGGTAAAAATTTACCAGATACCTGGTAAAATTTTGGCCTATGTCTTAGTTTGTTTTCTGTTGCTATGATTAAAATCCTCTGCCAAAAGCAACTTAATCAAGAAAGAGTTTCTTTTGGCTACAGGTATAGGTTATAGCCCATCATGGCAGAGCTCACAGTGGGGGGATTCTGAGGGATCTGGCCACACCCTATCTTCAGTCAAGAAGCAGTGTGGAATGCTTTTGTTCTGTTAACTTTCTCTTTTTCATACAGGCTAGAGCCCAAACCTAGGGGATGGTGCCACCCACAGTAGAAAGGTCTTCCCAATTCAGTTAAGCTCATTAAGATAACCTGCACAGGCATGCCTAGTTGACTATCTTCCAGGTGATTCTAGACCCCTATCAAGTTGTCACACTAAACACCACAGTCTGTAGCATGGGGAGACATGGACCCATTTGACAAAGGGGTAGATTGATGCTTTAATGTTTCCACAAATCAAGTATGATCAACACTAGCCACAAAACACGAATGAAAAAAAAAAACTTTGTCTTCCTCCCATGTGCTAAGCACATGTACAAAAATAAGTGCAGTTGCAATTTTAAAATTAGCTTTATTAGAAAAAGGAAATTTTGCAAGAGATTAGTGTACTCTGGTATTTTATTTTCTCATGTTCTATTTGTTGCTACAAGCCACTGTTCTCAAATGAAATTTCCGAATTAGCAATCTTCTGTTGTTGAGAGCATATTTACATTCAATGGGAAATGAAATTTACTGACATTGTGCAGGCAGTCGCAAGGGAAGACGCTCACGGCATCCACGCTTCTGTCTGGTTTCCAAAGGCGCCTTACTTTCCATTAACAAGGAGGAAGTGGAGGCATATTGAAATCACTTCACGGCTAAAGCCGGTTTCCTTTTGTGTGCAGAATGCCAATTGCTGCGTTCATCTTCTCATTGCTCTGTTTGTATTTAATTATAAATAATCCATTCTCTCAAGGATTTTTTTCTGGTTTTAGTGGTGGAAAAGTACATAAAATACATTGGATTCTGAACGTGTAAATTTTAATCTGCGGTTCCACAACTTCTGTTTCAAATGCCTAATCTACCTATAGAAGTTCATTGAGTTGTATAGACTTTAGATCTGACTAATTTTAGTGTGTGATATTTTAATTTATTTTCAAGTTTTTATGTTAAGTTCATAAAATTAAAGAAAGTAAAAATTCCTTCATTACTAGATTCTGTGATAGAAATAGAATGAAATGTTCACCTCTTCTTTTGGGGGGTAGTTTTGATTTGTGTCATCTTTTTCACATTGGATTTGTACAGTCTTCAGAAACATAATTAGGAAGCTAAGGAACACAGGGTCAGGGGGGCATCACAGAGCCTTTAGTTATGACCCTGGTACCAAGTGACTGCGTGAGTGTGTATAAATTACTTCTCTAAGACTCCATTTCTTCACTAATGTTGAAATAATGATGAGCTGGCTGATTAAATGGTCTCAACACTCCCAAGTGTCAGAAAAGGATGTATCACTGCAGTCGGATTGTGTTGTGATTTGAGAGTACCCAAAGCTTCAGGACAAATGTAAAACCAGTATATAGAATTTAAAAGAAAACCTTCCTTTTTACTCTTTTCCTTTTGCTAAACACATTCACAAGACCTTTAGAATCAAGTAGCAACCCAAGAGTATACGGGTGGCATAAGTCGGACTTGTTTGAGTTAAAAAGCATGAGAACACAAAGTTAAGTTGGGGATGTGTCCAGAGACAAATATGATCAAAATCAAACATATGAGTTTCCAAAAAAACTAGCAAAACTTTCAGACATTCTGATTGTACCTCTGTCCCTCTACTGTCTTCCTTGCTAGTTATTGAAGAGTCAGAATCTTCCAAGCTCTACATCTCTAAGGCAAGTGCTCTGTAATGGTATGCCCAGGGGATTCACATGAATAAATGGTATACTGTATTCCATGAGTCATCCCAGACCTCATGATGTTACAAAAAGGTGGTGGTTAGCTTCATCTCAAATGGAAGAAAGGCGTTAATAAGGGGGGGCAGTTTAGGCTAAGTCTCATAAGCAGATGTCGAAGGCAAAACAGAGTGGAGGACACAGAATACAGAATGACATGCACAGAGACTCAGCACTTCAATGCAACATGGCTTGTCTGCAAACAGTACATTGGTCAGAATGTGAGAAGAGGGTCAGGGAGGGCAGGCAGAGATAGACAGCAGCTGGCGTGGAGGGCCTTGCAGTCTGCACATAAATAGTCTTGGGATTAAATTTTCTGTGGCCCCAATTGCATGAGATGACTAGATTTATATTTTGTTGCTTCCATTTAACTTTCATTCTTCTATTTTTCCCTAGGGATCTCTGAATTTAAGACGTTTAGTGGTATAAAAATAGTGTGATGGTTTAAAAACAGAATAAATTATTAATATAACCACAGTTGAATAAATGCAGAGATTCTCATTGTATCATCCATCTTCTTGCCAGTCAGTTTTGCTTCTTGGGGGATGTAAACACCTCTCTAATATACAATGCTGTGGATTGGATCTTATGCATTAAATTTTAATGTTTCTAGGAATGTGCTTCGGATAGGAGTAGGAGTATATGTGTATTTAATAAGACCGAGGCTATTTTCCACTTTATTCATTTGTAAAACTTCAGTTTTATAAAATGTAGCAAAGCCATAGACAATATGCAAATTCAAAAGACATACAAACCCAGACTAGAATATGACAGATATATGAAACCTGATGGCTTAAGGACAGGCTGTAGTCTCCTCTTATTTTGCAGCAAAGCTACAGATAATAAAATCAACTGTTGCTAAAAAGAAAATTGCAGTGTTGCATATGTGGGAAGACAGATTGCCCCAAGGGGAAAACATATTCTGATTCATTTCAAGGAGAAAAGCTGATTTGTTTGACTTAATTCCAAAAAAGACAGTGCTCAATCCAAGATACACAACAGGGAGTTTGCAGAATTGAAGTGGCACATAAAATGTTCTTTCAGGAAGGGTGTGGACCTGAAAATCATGGGTTGTTTAGGTGTCAGACCTACTAGAGGGATTTTCAAGAGCATCTTAGTCATTTCTTGCTTTTCTCCCATTGTAAGAATCACTTCCACTTCCCTAAGGATTCATCCTGAAATTGATGTGCGTTACCTAACTGATGTGCATATGTTATTATGCAGTATGTCCTTCCTCCTGAAATGTCGTAGTTGAAACGATGAGCTGTGTCCATCAGTTGAGGGTTTCATGCAACTGAGACTGTGTAGAATGAGCTTCATAAACAACCACTCTAAATCTCATTTTCCTCAACAGAGATTACAAGTTCCTTTATATGTTAATAATGACATTATCTTTTTTTTTTAAAGCTCAGCACCAGGCACCTGGTGGTATAGGTGACTGCCGACTTCTGTAGGTAGTTTAAGTGACCTAAAGCTCACGGACAGCTGAACCCTTTGCTTAGCACAGGGAACAAACAACTTCTCTAGTCAGCACTCCTCTGACAGGACTCATCTGTCCGTCAACCTCTTATTCCAAGTCCAGAAAGTCAGAGGTTAGCAAATACCTAACAGCCACTCTGACCTTCACTCTTTGATGTAAATCTTGCCCAGAGCTTTTTTTTTAAACAGGCTGTAGCCATTTATAGTTGTATTGCATACTGCTGTAGTTTGAATCTAGAATGTTTTCCAAAGGCCCATGGGTGGAAAGCCTTGTTCGCCAGCACGGTTTTAAGGGGTGAGGTTTAGTGGGAGGTCCCCTTGTTGTGGCACATATACCTTCGGATTGTCCCTTGTTGGTTCTGTATTTTGCCTCCCCACCAGAAGGTGGCAACATTGCTTCACTAGGTGCTTTGTACTGTGGATGCCACAGTCCAAGGCAATGCGATCAACTGGTCGTAGATTGAATCCTCTAAAGCCACGGGTTAAAATGAGCCTTTTCTTTTTTATAAGTTGATTATCTCAGGTATTTGTTGTGGTGACAAAAGATAAAAAATATACCTTTTGATCCTTACACAACCCCATAGGTTAAGTAGAGGCAATATTAGTAATTTATTTTTGAAGTGAGTATATTAATCCTCCTAAGAGGTATAAGGGACAAATACGCACACTAATTAGTGATTGGGCAGGACTATCAATTCAGATGTGCCTGATCCCAGAGCATTCCTGCCTCTAGGATGATTTTGCTTTGTTTTCTGAGGCAGAGTCTTGCTATACAGTTCTTGCTGCCTTTGAACTCACTGTGGCATTCAGGCTGGACTCAAATTCAGGACACTCCTGCTCCAGCCTGAGGGTTACAGTCTTGCACCAACACAGCTTGCCTCTAGGGCTTAATTCAATAGAAATATGCTTTCTCTAGCCCACATCTGGAGCAAATTTAAGACTAGAACCTCGACTTCATTTCGGCCAGATTAATGCAGAGAGGAAGAGCCATTCCGGTAAGTTGTCTGTAGACACCAGAAAGGTAGAAATCTACATGTGCAAACTTGTTTCCTGACAAACATATGGCAAACACACACAAGAGTGATGATAGCTAGCAGGCTTAACCGGGGAAGGATGCCACAGAGGCAGAAGTCAGCCAAGCTACAGCAATTTAGACAGTGATCATGCCTTAAGGAAACCCCTGGAGAGCAACTGGATGCCTCAGGTGTGCTGCCTGCGGACTTGGGGAAGACCTCAATACAGCCTGGAATTTAAGGGAATTTAAGTGTTTCTGTATTTGGGTAGAGATTTGTAGGCTGATGCAGAAGGGTCGAGGTAAAGTTGAAATTTTAAGTCTGAGAAAGTGAAAAAGCAAACTGTCAACTGAAAATAGTTAAACTCTCTGGTAGATAGAGGAGGAGGGATTCTAGCCAAATCCCCAGATACAAGCTCCCGAATCTTTCATCTGGGACTTTCCGCTGGCTAGAGTTCCTCAGGCTCAACTTGACCTTGAGGTACAGGCTGGCTCACTCTCTGTCCTTTTCATGCCCTATAATTTCCATGGAAATGATTATTCTCAGTGATAGGTGAACGGAATTCTGGGACATGGGCAAGATTTGGAAAAGTCTGAAAAATGAGACATTTCTTTAGATATGTTTGGATATGGGAGATAATCCATAGATAAGTGGTCTATCTTTGTTGTATACTGGGTTTGCTATTAGTTGGAAGAAAAAGAATAAAGAAATGTGAATTTATCATTAAAAACCTTGATTACCAACACAGAAGCAGGGATGTTGAGAGCTGCCTCTAGACTGTGTATTGATCTTATCAAGGAGCTGGCCTTACTTTCCTTTGGTTCCCAAATTCAGAATTTTCCTTTGTGGGTAAGAGTCATAAGGGACACCAATGACATTTTATAATCCTCTCAAAAGGTAAGTCTACATAATGGATAAGTCTGTCCAGTGGGACACTTACCTCATAGTCTTCTGGGACACAAACTTGCCTCCAGTTGAAGGAACTAAAACCTCAATTTTAGGGGGTCCTGGACCTTTCTAGGCAGTTTTTTCTTCTCCAAAGTCTTAGCTGTCATGGAAATCTGGCTCTCTGGAGAGGTGACAGGGATCTAGGGAAGCCTGGAGTTGTGGATTTATAAAACACAGAGAGGGTGCCTGTAACTCACACCCGCTCTTGCACCTGCCTGGCCCTCAACTCTGCCACTGACCTATGTGTCTCCCAAGGTCTGACTCGACTCTGGTCTAGGATGATGGGCAGATGGCCTGCCTAGATAACTTCAAAGCACCCGAATTAACCTGAAGACTTGACCTGTCCCTTTCACAAAGGAGTTTGCAGAGAAAACAGTGAATTAAGTGACTGCAGATTAGCAAGGGTTGTAAAATGCATACGAATATGGGAGATATATACTTTTCTGTTGTTTTGTTTTTGAGACTGGGTTTCATGTAGCCCAGGCTTCCCTAGAGCTTAAGTTATAACTCAGGAGGACTCTTACTTCATGGTTCTCTTCCCCTGACTCCTCAAGTGCTGGGATTACAGACATGTACCATCATATCTAGCCTTGGAATATACATTTTACTGGCCAGATTATTCTTTAAAGCACCATCATCACCATCATCATCATTTATTCCCTCTGTCTCTCCTCCCTCTCTCTTTCTGTGTGTGTAGCAGGAGCTTCAGGTAGTTGTGAGCCACCCTATGTGGTTACTGGAAGCTAGATTCAGTTCCTCTGTAAGAACAGAAAGTACTCTTTACTGCCGGACCATCCCTCTAGCCCCAGATTATTCTTAAAGCTTCTGCTTTCTTTTTGTTTTAGGCAAATAAAACTGTTTTGTGAAGAGCCATTGAGCTGTAACTTAATTATATATATATCATTGAGTCATGACAATGTATAATTATTCATTATACAAATGTCATTTTCATACAATGCAAAATTGAAATAATTGAGAAATACTGTGCTGCATGCTGGTCAAAGCAACTAATTTTGCAAACTTAACTTTTGCTCCAGTTTATCTCACGAGAGTAAGGACTCACAGGTAGCAATTTTTGGGCTAATAGCAAGTCTGACTTCTAGGTCTTATATTACTTAGAGTAAACCAATAGTAGTATCCTTGCTTTTAAAAAAGAGACAAAGGGGAGGCAGGGAGGCAGAAGGGAGGCAAGTAGACATCTTTGGCAAGTGTTCACGTAGGACCCACCCCTTTCCCTGAAAACGAAGATTACCTTGCTCCAGTTTCCCACTCGCCAGCCAGCACAGGGGCGGAGGTGGCACTTCTTAGCAGGGTCTGGCCTCTGCATGGTTGCACAGTCAGCATTCACCCCGGTGCTACATTCCACACTCCTCCAGTAGGCCCCCAGCCCACATGTGGTGGAGCACTGCAGTGGGGAGGAAGGAAGAGAAGAGAGACTGAAAGCTTTTCTCAGGTGCACCCATCACTGGGATCCTGGAGGCACAGATTTCCTGTCCCAGAGGCTAAAGTAGTCCAGAATGTGAGTACACACACAACCCGAACGTCTGGTTGAGTAGTTTAAAGTGAATGGCTTTAATAGACATCCGCAGTTAGGGACCACCCAGCTGTATATGAAAGGAAAGTCTAGTGCAAATAGAAATATGTGTTTCCTTGATACACATACTTACATAAATGCCTGGGCCACAGGCACGCTGCCATGTTTCGTATCACTCCAGTTCAGAGTGGGTGTCAAGATGTGAGCATCTGCCTTGCCCCTCATGTCTAATGTGACAAGGACTTTACCCACTTCCTTCCATTGGCAACCTTGTGGTACTAAATATTACTATTATAGGCTATAATACAAAGACACGGAAGCTTAATGCAGCCTTGCCCATGGAGGAAGAGGAGGTGTTCTTCCTCCAGAGCCTGGGTCATGTTCCAGGAGTGCCTCTCAAACTTCAGCATCTCTAGATGACATCCAGGAACCCTGCTAAATGCAGATCTGAGATTCTACATTTTCCCCAAGTTCAGATGATGCTGACGCTGTTGGCTCTCCGACTACAGTTGGAGCTAGGAAGAAGTTATGACATGCTGACTTCCACTTCTCTATCTGGTGACAGAGAACAAGGCAGTGACCTTTTCCATAGGTGGACTTCGTTTTTCTCAAGATGTTTCAACTCATCTATAATTTTCTGCTATCACAACTATAGCTTGAAGATTATACAGTTTCTCTCAATTTTTTCTCTCCTCCCCTTGCATCCTCTTTCCTGCTTTCCCTTAGGAAGGGTAGTTTCTGAATACATAAAAGACAGCTCTGGGCATATTTAAAATGAAATTTCTTTTGATAAATTATATAAACAAAGAGCAGCCTTATGTTTCCTTGACTACACATTTGACTTCTATACAACTTGGTGCTACATTTGGTCATGTTGTACAAATTTTGGTATTATAAAGCATATGTACACACACACACATATACACACACAAATATGCATAGTCACATTTATATCTTTCATAAATTGTAGAATCATTGAAAGGAAAAAGTAGAGAACACCCAACGTTATAATCTTATTTCAATTTTCATTTATAGAAGCAATTTCTTCTCATCCTTAAAATTCTTTAGAACTTGATCTGAACCTTTCCTCTTTTTCTTTGAGCGTAACTCTGCACCTATATAATAGAGACAATGACAGCTCACATGCACTGGCCTCCTCACGGATCAAGTTCACTAGTGTTCTCCATCCTCCACCCCCCTGCTCTCATTAAGAGATGGAATTAGTTTTCTCAGCCATTGAATTAAGACTGTTCTTGTGCTTTCTTTTGGCTAATAGGACATGGCGGCTAATGCACTGCTAGTTACCAGGTCCCCCCCCCCCCCAACCTTTTGCTCTAGGCTCTGCTTTCGCCATGAGCACAAGCCTGCGCTACACATTAGAGGATGACTCAGCTGAAGTCACCCCAGCCCAGCTTCAGCTGATCCCCAGCAGGGGCCTGAGAGGACAAGCTGAGGTTCCCAGAACCTCCTGGTCTCAACCTGGTACAGCCATGTAGTGAATAATCACAGTTCGGCTATTGGCTAACTGTGTGAGCCTTTGCAGATTATGAACTCCCCTAAGCCTGTGAAACTGGTGACAACAGTAGGGATCCCTCATGTTGGATTGCTGTGAGAACTAAAGATCCCTCGTGCATGGCACCTTGCACAAGCTCACACGAGGTGTTAATATAGTGACTTAGAAGGAAAACATAACATTTAGGCATGCCTAGGAAAATTGCTAATGAGACATCATTGCCAGGCTACTGATGATCCCATTAAATCGCTAGGTTTAGCCATAGTTGTTTGTGCCATATGTAAGATGCGAATCATATATAATATTTCTGTAGCTTGGAGTTTGATCCTGGTCACCGGAAACGGTTTAATTTTCTTTGATAGTCTCTATTTAGCCATCCTGCAACAATCCAAAAGTAACGCTGACAAGAGAAAAATCTATAGACTCTAGAAAAGGCAAAACAAAAATTGTGTTCTGTAGACTAGAGTTTTTCTTATATGAAGTTACATTCAAATTGGAAGTAGGAGATGGTAGAAAACAAGAGGACTTTGAGGAAGTTGAGGGGTAACCTCACTCCATCCTGGGGCCCCTGCAGCAACTGAGCCATCAGACCAAAGAGAAGGTGTGGGGTGGCAGAACTGGAACATATATGGAGGGTCAGGTCAGCAAGATCTGAAAAATAACGCTGAAAAGATGTGGAAAATTATACTGTCGTTTTCATTCTACCTGGCTACACAAGCCTACATTTAATCGACTGGCCGAGGGGATCTGATTGAAATAAGATTCAATTCAATGAGATGAGGGATTCTGCCAAATAAGAGCCACAGCAATGCACAGGACACAGCAGTCTCTTGCTTTTCTGTTATGTGAATACAGATTGAAAACTCCCCAGTTTCTTGCTATGTGCCCCGTGTTCTTCTGTGGCCCACGGGGATTTCTTTTACCTCCTATCATTCTTAGGAGTCAGTCACCTCCTTAGAGACGAGGAAGCTGAGGGAATGACAGGATGCAGTTACTCAGGGTTCAGGTCCAGCAAGTGCATTTTCAGACTTCATGCCTTTTTATGGGGCCAACTTAGCTTTTGAATCAATTATTATTTCTGAAACCTTTATTTGTAAAAGAGATGTGTTATGTACAGCGAGGGCCTTGGGCAATCTTTTAATGTAGGGGAGAATCTGAGAGCATATCCTAAGAGAGACCTTGGATCAAACTCTAAGAAACTTTAGAAATGGTTTCTGACTGAGGTATCAGAAAAGCTTTATAGGAGAGGAAGCTTAAAATGACCCCAAAAAGCATGCAGGATATGCGAGCAGAGTGGGAAGGGTAGGAGATCCCAGGCAGAAGAGACAGCATGGGTGGGAGCACTGGACAGGGACATATAGAGAAGAAAGGAGATAGGGCAGTTTAGAGCTTTAAAGTGCAGATTGGATGCAGAAAAGCAGTAAGACTAGAAAGTTGGCTTATGTAAGGCTACAATGCCAATTTGATGTTTGTTTCCAATTTCTACCCTTTTATTATTGGCAGAGTGCATTTCATCTGATCTGTATGCATTTTATCTGATCTGTATGTATTAAAAAGACAGATATTGGTAAGCAGGACATTAGAATGATCAGAACAGCCCTCTTAACATCTCTTGTACCAGTGTGTGGAAAAGATCAGAAAGGGGAAAGAGCAGAGGTGCACAGAGCAGCAATGAGATGAAGACCCTTGTCCAGGGCAAGGTTATGCACTGAGGGTCTTGGATTCTCAACTGCTGAGGTACCATTGGTATTTTGGGCTGGGGAATTCTTCCTTACAAAAGATTTCCCTGAATACTGTAGGGATTTTTATAATTGTTGTCTCTCAGATATCAAATATGATCATTATTTAGTAACAAACAAAGGGCACCCCCACTAACTTCCAAATCCCCTCTACCATCAGAATTGACAAGGTCAGCTGACTTCAAACACTACTAGAGCTTGTTTTAGTGGGCTGGAGGCAGATTATTATCAGTGGTGATTCTTAGGTTTCTGAGACATTGTAACTGAGAGATGAGTGAAATATTATACTGAAAGAAACAAATTCAGAAGTGGGCAAACATAAGTATCAGGGACCCTGAGATGCTCAAAAACCCTTGGGTTCTGAATTCTGACTCTCTCTGGTAAATCTACATATGAAACATTTTGTCTAAAAAAAAAATACATAAAGCCGGGCGTGGTGGCGCACGCCTTTAATCCCAGCACTTGGGAGGCAGAGGCAGGTGGATCTCTGTGAGTTCGAGGCCAGCCTGGTCTACAAAGCAAGTCCAGGACAGCCAGGGCTACACAGAGAAACCCTGTCTCGAAAAACCAAAAAAAAAAAAAAAATACATAAAAGGAGTAGATCCTAAACCTGCCATGTAGGGGACTCCTTCCAAGCAGAGAACTCTAATTTTTATTATACTCTTGTTGCTCTAAAAATCTAATATGATCCAGTTTCTTTTCTGGAGCCAAGCTGCTTAGAACCAGTTTGGTGATTATAACACTGTTTCCAACCTTTTGGTGAATTGTGATAAATTCAATAAGACATTTTTTTTTTTGTCAAAGTCAATTGGTGACATTTGAGTCTAAATGAATGGTGTCTTGATTTACTATAATCAAAATGTTTTAACCCCTGGGATCAAAAGTCATTATAGTCTATAGCTACTTTATTATGCTTTAGTTTTCTTGGATATAGTAACTTTTTATTGAATTAATTAACATTTGTCAAACAAATAGCATCTCTTGAATGCCATCATGACAGAATTGCCATGACACATTTAAATTCAGTAATGATGCAACTGTCCTGGGATTTAAGGATGGATAAAAAGTTAAGATGGGTCATCCCCCAAACAAATAATTGTTTTAGTATTTCTTTCCTTAATCACAGGATGTCATTATACATCCCAGGATGAACTGGAACTTGCTATGTAGCCCAAGAGGGCTTTGATTCACAGTCACCGTGCCTCTGCCTCCTGAGTGCTGGAACCACAGGCGCCTTTTTAATAAAACTTCCATACTAACTTCTGAGCTGAAGAGGGCTGTCCATCCTTATTAACTAGGAGGAACCCTCTATGCTGTTAGAAAATACATTCTTGTGGCACATACGATTTTCTCATCTGTCAACTTAGGGTCTTCACATACCTGACGTTGCTTTTATATGTAATATGAGCAGAGTAAGAGCAAATAAGTGCAAAGGCATAGAGGACGGGAATGCTTTCTGATTGCAAAGGAAGGGATTGCAGGGACTCGGTTATTGGCCCAGGTTCAAATCCCGGATCCTTCACTTGGTGTGTGTGGTTGTAGTTACTTAACTTCTCCCAACCTCACCCCTAAGAATTGTAGGAGAGAGCTCATGTCAGTTAGCTGCAAATCATCCTTTTAATGTCAGCTCCTGTCGCTACAGTACTTTAGAATTTATCAGACAGGAAATATGACTAAAGAACTTGGATGATGAGACACATTTGCCTCCTTTCAATAAGTGAGCTCAATATGAGCACAAACATCTTTTTATCTCTGAAGAGGGATTTTATGAATAGAGAGAAGATGTGATTCACTAATGAAAAATGTGATAACTCCCTTTAGAAACAGAACATAAATCCACATGAAACATAGTTCAAATGGAAATAGTTACAGTTTGGTTACAGAAACTTTTGGAGTTTTGGACTTAGCCATATGCTGCCAGTCAAGTTAATAACATGATCCACTGAGGCTGGTTAATTTACACAAAAGAATACTTCACCCTTAATTTGTAAATTGGTCCCAGAACTCAGCAAAGAGATAGCAGGTTATAGTAAAAAGAGAAGACCCATCATCCCACTGAAAAGTGAGTCCTTGGATGTTCACTCAGCCATTAGCATCTTATGTTTTCTAGGACAGCCAATAGTCTCTTATAAGTAAGAGACTATATGTGAGAATGTTCTAGAAATTAGCACACCTTATAAATTGCTCTAATTATATTTTTGTTATTATATTAATAGGTATATTACATTAGAAATTATTCTTGATTAACTGTTGCCATTCACTTTTCTTTGGAAAAGAAAGATATAAATGTAAACAAGCCCTGAATTATTTGAATGTGAAGTTAGTTACATTATTTTTATAAGTTCATATACTAAACTTACTATTAAATTTCAAAATTAAAATAGTTAAGAAATCATTTTGGTGCCTCAAAGGATTTCACTAATTGCACAATGAGAAAATAAAATGTCTAGTCAAATTTCTAAAACCTGAAAGCAAGGACCAACATTTTATCATAATTCTTATTTCTTCTTAGATATTATAATTCTTTCAGTAAGTCATAATGATTTTTTAATGAGGCCACTCAAAGAAGAATTAGATAATGAGGGTATATTCCTAGCTCTGTAAATAGGTAAGGTTTCTAATGTGTAATTATATATTAATAACAGTTTAAGTGTGTCACAGGTAGAAAGTGGGTTCTTAGATAGGTATTTCTTCTCAAGCTTGTTTTGACCATACAAATAAAAGATACTAAGTATGCACATAAAATCAAAGGATATCTATCTATCTATCTATCATCTATCTATCTATCTATGATATATATCTATATGTATATATCTATCTGTATAAATATATATCTATCCCTTGATAATAGAATGGAATATGTGTAGTTGGCTATAAAAAATGTTGACATAGTAAGCTATAGAATTTTTTATAGAGTTTGTCCCAGATTTTCATTTCAATTGTGACTACTTTACAAGTTTAAGCAAAGTCTGAGCATTAGCTTTCTGATGGAAATGTGAAGGGTTCCTGTAGCTGTCGCTCATCATAGGACCTCTGGAGTACATAGCTGGAAGGGACACCAGAGATGCTTCACCTAGGCGCATCAGCCTGCAGCTTAATCGCCAGGAAAAGACAGACTGGATTCTCCATGCTCACACAGTAACTTGCCCAGGTCTCCTGAGAGAGGCTTTTTCTCATTCTGTATCATTGTATGTCTTCTCTTTTGTATTTATAAACAATGTATAAATGTATACTTGTATGTACACATTGTTTTATAAATAATATATTTACTCTTATCCCTCCCATTTGGGGAATTAGAATAGAGATGGTTGGAATTGTCATTACCTATTTGTTTTTCATCTGTCATCTATGTATATATGTATGTATATATTATCTATCTATCAATCTATCTATTTATCTATCATCTATCTATTAACTATTTTCTTTCCTTCCATCATTTCTCCTCTCCCTCCTTCCCTCTTCTCTCTCCCTCCCTCTCTTCTCTCTCTCTCTCTCTCCTTCTCCTTATTTCCATTCCCCCCCCTTTTTTCTTTTTTGTTTAAATGGAATCTTATTACATAACTGAGCTGGTTCCAGATCTGCTCTGTAGCCCAGGCTGGCATTCAACTCACATTCCACCTGTCTCAGCCTCCCAAGAGCTAGTATTACAAATCATGCATACCTCCATGCCCAACTAGACACTTTAATGCAAGTTCATTTTGGAGTCTGCACAATATACCATTTCTAGATATTTTCCATAAAAAAGTCAGGTCTGGGACAGGAAATTGAATCTCTTACTTTACTCCAGTTTCCAACAATCCAGTATGCAGGGCTGTGGTCATTCATAAGCTGCTTGTAATTGGAAGCATTTAGCAAAAATCCCTCAGCAATCAGACTGGATGCATCTTCCTCAGTCAGGAGAGGCCCAGAGCCTTGGGTTGGATTTGAATCATTTGGCAATGCCAAGTGGTCATGGTTTTCTAACTTTTCTGAGGGTGTTGGCTGGTGGTCTCCTCTAAGTGGGAGTGGAATGGTCCTTGATTTTTCAGTGATGGTCCCCTCAGCTCTGGGTGTCTCATTTTCAAAGGACCAGGCAGGTAGTGAGCCTTTCATCATTGAACTGAAGGGAGGCCATGAGGACTCTTCCCCCACATAAGATGTTGGGGGAGGTCCCAGAGGCATTTCTGCATTCCTCTCTGTGGGAACATCATGTTCAGGTGCTGTGACCTTGTTCCATGTTTCAGAGTTGTTGTCATCCTTGTTCACAGGCTGGTCACTGTCTTCCCCTGAACCACTGTGTATCTCCACTTCTGGATCTGGAGTCAGGGTATTATAAAATGGAGTTACTTGCCAAGTCATAACATTGTTAGATGACAAGCCAGAATCACTTGTTGTGGTTGCCCAAAAGTCATGCTCTGAAGTAGGACCTATTGCTGAAGTGGAGACATTTTCATCATCTTGCTGGATACTCAAAGACCAGGACGTGAAGGGGGGCTGGGAAGTGCTTCCAGAGGAAGTAAGATAGTGGGAGTCCTCTTTAGTTTGGGTCGAACTATTTGGCCACCCTATTCCATCTGGTTCTTCTTCCGATGCTATGGTGGACCCAAGGCTGTTGCTTGCTGGAAGATTTATGCTCACAGACTCAGGCACTGTGGATGTGGTCAGTGGCGTGGGCCTGGACGTAGGTGCCGGTATGGGCTTGAAAGGGTCGTGCTCTGATGTTGGTCGGTTCTTCCCACTGGGAGCTATATTTTTATCGGGTTTCATAACTCTACGGCTAGAAGGGCACTGCTGGAGCCCACACAGAGCTCGACTGTTGGGTTTCCGTGTCTTGTCGCAAGGTTCATTATGGTTCTTGGTACAAGTGACACTGCGAATCCGCACTCCACCACCACAGGAGACAGAGCACTGGAAAAGAGAGCGAGCTGTTAGTTTAGTGGGAAAAGATGTCTTTTTTCTCATAGTCAGGGCCAGCGGTTTATTGAATTGCACAGTTAATACTCTGTCTGCATTTGGTTTCTACGATTTTAGTTTTCCATCATCTCCTGGAGACCAGTCAGGTCTCGGGAACAACCTAAACAAAAACCATGATACAGTCAAACTGAAGGTTTTTTTGGTCTTGAAAATTGGGCGCTACCATCTACAAGGGGTACAATGAGTTAAATCATCCACACTCCTCTCTTCACTGAAGACTATTGTCTCTTTCTTAGGAGTACAATGCTATTAAATCAATACAAAAATGTTCTCAGATTCTCAGGACTGTACTAAACTAGCTATATCAAAATTTTTATATTTAGAAAATAATTATTAGAATTCACGTCGTTTCTCCCAGGTGTCACAATCATTTATCTACAGAAGGTAGAATTACATTAAAAGCTAGATACTCACCATACTCAAATACACTTAATATCTAAGGGTTTTTTCCCCTGAACTTGAAAGATGAGAAGTTAATCAAAGGTGGAAAATATCCTTTCTCAAAGAATTAGGTCCTTCCATCAGTGTGACATTACAACCAAAATTGGAAAGTGGTATGTCTCCCACTCTAGTTTCCTTTTCCATTCTGGAAGGCTAGCTGAGGCACAGGCATCTAGATTGCCTTTGTGGGGGATCCTGAGAGGGCATTCTATCCTCTTGAGTTTAGTGTAAAGCTTGTATCATAAGGCTCTATGCCAGCTAACACTGGAACATGAACCACTCAGTTTCCTTTGCTGTCCATTTTACATTGATTTATATTCTCTATCTTGCATCATTGATGTCAAGGCAGGTTTCTTAAGGGTATGCCTGCATAATGTCAGATGAATTTACAGAGCCTCATAGCCATTATTCTGTGTGATATTTGCAACATCTCTGCAAGATTTACAAGGCAGCAATCATTATTCCATCCTCGACAAGAGAGGAGTCGAAGGCACCAGGACTTACTTAAAAAGCTGAAAGTAAGCCTCAGTAAGAAGTCAGGTTTACTCAGCATGCCTTCTTCCCCACCAAAGCCTAGTGCAACACAGATACATTAACCCTGCTTAATGAGTTGCCGAGTGGCTTTGATTTTAGAAGAGTAGCCCAAAGGCAGGCTCTTTTTCTTATTCATAATTATGTGCTGGGATCATTCTTACAGTAGTTGTTCACTGTTTATATTTGCTAAGTGATTGTTTTATTTGGTGGAAAAAAACAGGAAAGGGGAAATTGGTACCTATAATCTTATGCATTGTTTTTTTGTTTGTTTGTTTGTTTTAGCTTAAGTTCCTAGCTTCCTCAAGTCTTACTGGTTTAAAAATCTCTTCCTTTATTTTGTTTCAATCAAGCACAGTCACTCAGGGGTGCTTAATTGCTCTGTGAAATCAGCTCCTTTGAAAGAAAGAAGCAACAATGAATACAGGAGACTGTAGAGCCAAGGCAGCAGCCAAGTACAGATTGGGGTTCAGGGTGCTGTTAGTAAAGCACTCACATGCCGGGTCTAGGACTGGCCACTAGGTATAGGGCTAATCCTTGGTGGGAAATGTGCTTTATCCACCAAGAAACAAATACAATTTCCCTCCAAAGATGAAAGTGTTGCTTAGGAAATGTCTTCTGGTGCTTCTGTGTTAGAAAAAGTCTAATAACATTGCTTCTGATAGGCTGATTTCAATGCTGAGATCTAGTTACCGCCCCTTCTGAGGCATTCTCTTGATTGGTTAATAAAAGTCGCTATTGCCAATTAGCTGGGCAGAAAGAGTATAAGAAGGTGGGACTTCCTGAGACAGAACCCTGCATTTTACACAGAGGAATCCCTCTTTAGGCCAGGAGACATGGAAGCAGATAGACGTGTTTAAGAGCTCTAGAAGGTAACAGGCACATGGTGGTTTGAGATTAGGTGGTCCAGGTTAATTTAGATTAGCTAATTGAGAGTCTGCCCAGCTAAGGGTTGAAACATTAAAAGGTCTTGGTGTATTAAAATAGTGGGGAAAGGACCGTGGCAGCTTATAGGCTGCCAGTCCAAGCAATCCAGGACCATTGGCCTCCTGCCAAACTCCAGGCGAATCTCCCACCAAGCCACCAGCAATTCTACTGGCCTAATATAACAACTTATATTAGTTAACAGAGTTTAGGTTATAGGTGGTGAAGGCCACCCTTGGTCCAAGGCTTTTCCCCAGGACAAATCAGGCCGCCAGTTATGGCAGGCCAAGCCGACAGCTGCTCTGCCAGCCTAATCTTATAGTTTATACTTATTAATAAATACAATTGATAATTACATTGCAGGTTCAGATGGAACCCCACTTTGGCTGCCATTTGTAGAAAAATGGCTAATTAAATTATTTACCAGTATTTAAATTATATTTAATTGTACAGCAGTGTTAATCCTTAAACTGCCATTATAAATGAGCACACAGACACCACATGGATTTCAAAAATCCTTGGACTGAATTGAGCAATCCTAGCCCATCTAAGCTAGCCCTTAGTTCTATTCCCCAAATATGACCCCATATATACATACGTCCCCTGGGCTGTTATTCCCCATGCTATGCTGATGTTCCTGGCCACATGGAATGACGTTCTTTTCTCTAACCCATGGCATATGTCTTCCTTCCTGCTCTTTGTTTCTTCTCTTAGAGGCTTCTTTTACCATGAACCTCTCTGCTTTAGACGCTCACACCTTAGTCCTGCCTACCCCTGTCTTTGCCCAATCTCAGGCCTTAGCATTTATTTAACCAATCAGAGACAATGTAAGTAACAGACAGCAAGCAGGACCAATTAACATTTAGAATGCTTAACATCACCCCATTACTTCTGTGGCTCCTTCTAAAATTCACTTGCCACTTTTGAGTATAAGGATGCTTTCCGGCACATTCAATTTAGTCATCTTTCATCATATTTTAATCTGAACACCTTGGATTTTCAAATCTTCACACCGTAAACATTTATAAATGTAACAAAGTAATTCTCAATGTAAGCCTGAATAGTTTCTCACAGGCTGGCCTTGGTTTAAGAGTGAATTCAGAAACAAGGGTAATGTCAACTGATATCAAGAAAACGTGGCCCCTCTTGGAATTTTTCTTTCTAAGAAGCAAAATACATGACAACATAAGGGGAGTCTTCTATGTCTTCCCCAAGCTTCTGAGTTGCTTTGACTTGTAGGATTTCTAATGCCTTGCAGGGATGTGAAAGTGCAAAATATATTTACATTTTTATAAATTAAAAAACTTTAAGTATGTGCTTTCCATTTCTACCATAGTGTAACTAAAGGGGGAAAGAAATAACTACAAAACCTATGAGAAGGGCTTAAGCTCTTTGCTCTGCCATCCTTATTAATTATATATATATATATATACATATATATATATGTATATATATATATATATATTCCTGTGATTAAATCTTAGCTCGCTCCTCTGCAAATTGAGGGAAATTAATAGTTACTTTTCAAGGCTACTGTGAGGACTATGTGAGTACAGTGAACAAGAAAAGTGCAAAAGAAAGAGCGTCACACACACACGAACACACACACACACACACACGAACACACACACACACACATACACACACA